>ADNK01001957.1:0-11453 GCA_000320545.1 Bigelowiella natans CCMP2755
CCGGTTAATTAAACCGTAAAAGTAACGTTAACGGTTAGTAACTAACGTAAGTAATAAGTATACTCTCTCTCTCTCTCTCTCTCTCTCTCTCTCTCTCTCTTTCTACTCCTCTCTCTTCTTTATTATCACCCACCTGACCACAGTACTTAATTGGTTGCTGATACTTCATATTTTGATAATATCTCAACGTCCGGTCTTTTATCACTTGAAACCTATCAGCTGAAAAGTAGTGACTGCTAGCTGTTGTCGATTTAGGCTCTGAGGAGCTACTCTTCATAGCAGATCCAAAGAAGTTCCTAAAAGAACAACGATACAAATCTCATCAAATCCCACGCATATGCCGGAGATAATAACGACGATGATGATATATACCTTCTTGATATTACATTTTTCACTATGATTGATCTTGAAGTACAGCAATCATCATCATGATCTAATCATCATCTTCGCTAATGCCCTTGTCCACTTACTGAAGAAATAGCTCGAGAAAACGCCTCATACCACTACGATATCTGCGTTGTTAAAATAACAACAAAAACAAAAACAAAAACAAAACGAAAAAGAAGGCAAAAAAGAAATCAGTCAAACAACATAGTCATTTACTTATACAGCTACACCTATCTATCATGGTCATCATTATCACCATTATCATCATCATCATAATCACCATCATCCTCATATTTCTCATCAACAACCCATGCAATTCCACTTGTATAGACCAAGGCAAAACTGACACCGAGCTAACAAATAAACAAAGCAGGATGATAATGTTATTGTGCTACAAGGAGGATCATCAATAGGAGGAGGACAGCAGTAGTGTATCAACTTATCGCTGCCAACATTCTTCACCACAATTTTTACTCATGTGCTCAATTATCAGCGTTCAGGAAGCAGCAGTAGCAGCAGGTTTGTTATTGATATTATTGCAAATATATTCTGCTAAGTGTTCATGTTGATGGGTATAAACTAATACCACGTTGTGTAATATTGTCATTATCATTGCTAGGTAGTAGTAATAGCAGCAGTAGTAGTAGAAGTCGTACGCTGAGAAGCCAGCATCTGATGCCGCATAAGACAATTCAGCAAATATGTCATTGAACATCTCCTCGTAGAGCAAAGCAATGCTTTGCATCCGCAAATCATTCACGTCTTCTAGGGATGTCAACACTCCAAGAATCTAAAAACAGGAGGCAGCACAACATGTTAGTGTGTGTGTGTGTGTGTGTGTTCTGTATCATCATCATTATCATTATCATCATTATCATCATATTGTTTCTCCCAACGAATCTAACAATATATTCTGCTAACCGCTAACTAGCGATAACTTATGCATACTATAGTTATCTTCTGCTGCTACTGCTATAGTACCATGTTGACGTGGGGTTTCTTGTATCTTTTTGTTAGCACATGGCAACAACAACAACAACAACAACAACAACAACGGAACAGCAGATGTTGTTACAATATGCAGATCTTATCATGAAATAGCGACTACGCAAACGGTGAAGAACGAAGCGATTCCATCGTTATCATCATCATCATCAGCAGCAGCAGCAGCAATAGTAATACAGATCAAGCCACCTGGTATCCTGTAGCCACCATGCACGAACCATACCTTCATTCTCGCTTCTTTCAGCGGTTTCCCCCATCTATTTAGTAGCATCATCATCATCATCATTATCATCATCATCAATGGTATAAGCATTCCTTGCAGCATCAAGGCGCATATTTCACTCATATATTAGCAAGGAACAAGGACAACGACATTTTAAAATAGACAACTGGGCCGAAAAAATCACATTATGATTTCAATATACTCGTTTCAGTGAGTGAGCAAATCGGGTATTCGTTGTATAACACTTCATTCATATGTTAATACACAAAAACACAAACTGCTGTATGTAGATGCTACCTCCTCCTCCTCCTCCTTTTTCTCCTTGCCGTTCTTGATTTTGTTGATCTGATCTAACGATTGCCCCTCGCTGAGACTGCTGCTGCTGATGATAGAGCTCTGCTTTTTTGGGGCATCGTTATTTGTCTGCTCCACCACACCATCACCCTTTTTTGTATTTTGTGTTGTCTTTTCCCAGTCGTCTCGAATCAACAGTGGAAAGTCATATGAAGGATACTTGTTTATCATCATTTTGGATATAAACGAAGAGGGGGCAAGAGACGTATCCTACAATAACAAAGTGAAGATAGAGAAGTATAGAAGGAGAATGAGATCGAGAATGAGAATGTGCAGAAACAGAACCCTCGTATTATGATCTTAAGTCATTAAATGATAATACGTTACAAAAGAGGAGGAAGGAGAGGTTTCATAATGAGAATTGAGAATAAGGGAGAAGAGAGGTGTTGAAGAATTATCATCATCAATCATCATCATCCTCATCATCATCCTCATCATCATCACTTTAAGATTGTCTCACCATAGGAATGAACTTATTTCTTTCTGGAAGCATAATTTGGGCTGCTGCTGCCGGTAGTTGCGTTTCCAGGCCCTCATCGTTAACAACATCTTTATCACCAATTGTCACCCCTTGCAGTTGTTGTTGTTGCTGCTGCTGCTGCTGGATCTTTTTAATACGTTCTGATATCACCTCCAGTTTTGACTGTACATTCATGCTGAACGGTTTTACTGCATATTTCACACCATACCTGAGAGAAAGAGAAAGACAGAGAGAAAGAGAGAGAAAGAAAGCACAAAGTATTCGTCAGCAACAAGTTAATAATAATAACAAATGTATTGAAATCGTAATGAAGATCACCAACCAGATTACCACAGGAACATCGTCTTACGATAAGGCAAGTAAACGTACACAAGCAGCAGTTGGCCAACCAATTATTAGTAATTATTAGCAATATTGCATAATTGGTATTCTCCTCCTCCCCCCCCTCCTCCTCATTATTCCTCCCATTCTATGCACTGACCAGGGTTCCACTTGATCATACTCGATGGTGGTTCTGTTGTTGCTTTTGTCTGCTGTATTATTTGTAGCCGCAGCTTCTTTTGGAGATACGAGCATCGTTATGGCATTACTTGGATTGATGTAAGACGTGAGAAGGTTTCGAATTCTCTGTTAATTATTTGTTATCAAAGAGGAGGATCAGGAGGATCAGGAGGATGGTTTTGTAAGTACTAATTAATATTTCAGCAGCGGCTGCTCTTTGAGCACATATAAGACTGGCATTTTGGATTGCTGCGATGTGTGTTTGATAGGTGGAAAATAATAACAACAACAACAACAACATATATTATTTATGATGATGATGGGCATAATACATCAGGATCGAACGCCTCCCATTGAAACGGTCCTTTCAAGACAGATTTTGGTGGATACACGTGCAACTTTGCTGCAATGTTTGATGCCATATCGTCTGGGCTCTAAGGAGATTTGTGAGAAGAAAAACAACCACAAGAACAAGAAGACATTTCAAGGATATGAGGAAGAGAGGAAGAGAGGAAGAGGAAGAGGAAATCTACACCCTCAGTAATAGTTATAATTTGGCGTGAAACCTATGTATGATGCTACAGAGAAACAAGCAAATCTTTATCATGTGCTTTCGGCGCACAGCACTATGAGCATTGATTAACCTCTCTAGATGATTTATCTAAGGAAGGAAAAAGGAAAGAAAAGTCTGCTGTTGTGCATTGAATGATAGCTGGCTGCTATCCACGATCACCGCGTTCCACATACCTCCTTTGCAGCGAAGAGGAAATCAAGATTAGCGAGATCTCCATATTCTTTATGCCTCCAGTTGGTGATTCCATCATTTGAGCTTAAAATCAACACCACGTAGCTGTAGATGTGGTCCAAGATATCTTCGATGTTTTCACCTCCTGAATGATTATGGTGATGATGATGGTGATGATGATAATGATGGCGATGATGATGATGATGATGCACAATATTAGCAGCAAGTCAAGGAGTAGTATCGATGTAAGAATCATATCATAATAAAGCTTGCTACTTTACTAATACTACTACTACTACTACTACTACTGAGAGGTAGTGAAAAGTAGGAACACCAAGAATAACAACACAACACAAAAAACCTTTTGGAGTCAAAGAAACGACGATAGTGAAAAGCTCAAAAGAGTCGTAGGTATCACATTCTGTTGTCAGCTGTTAATAGTGGCAGTAGTGAGTAATTGTATAATGGTAGTGATGATGATGATGATGATGATGATGATGATGATGGGGAAGAAGAATAGTAATGAAGACGACGACAAGCAGCAGAAAAGGGAGATAGAGGACAACGAACTAGGAGGGTGGATATGAAATATAATTAGCATGTTTGAAAACATCTGATCGATATTTTGAGCAAGTGGATTAATGTCAGAAATGCCAGGTATCATACATACTACAATAACTACTACAACTACTACTACTACTAGAACTACCTCGTTAGCATAATCACGCGATCGAAGCACCTGGAAGATAGATCCTGGAGTTTCCTAATATATCATCATCATCATCATCATCATCATCATCATCATATACATTCAATCCCAACGAACCATCCATTACAGATGTTATCATCATTCGACATTCTTCAAACATACAAGTTACATCTGCTGCTGCTGCTGCTGCTGCTGCTGCTGCTGTTTAGCTGCTTCCTGGAAGGTATCAGAGCCTTGGAAGATCAAGAATCATCGTGAAATGAAAGAAAAGGCGTGGATGTTGCTCATTCGGAGAGTGATGGAGAACACCGCATAAAGCAGCAGCAGTGTACAGCATCGTTGCCATCGTGTTTCATCATCATCATCATCATACGTAGCGAGATTGTCAAGAAGAAGCGGGGGGAGAATATAGAGATATGCTTGATTTCATGCCAACCTGTCCTAGGAGACGTTCTAAGTATTGAACCGATTTAGATCTCCAGTACGTGCGGTGTTGGGGTGGAATAGGCCATGATACCCTGTAATACACGGCAATCATAGAAACAACAACAAACAATTTAAGAAGAAGAAGGTGATGATGATGATGATGATGAAGAAGAAGAAGAAGTACTGATACTACTACATCATTGATGGTTGCGCAACAGCAAGAACACCAACGATTGATTCAAGCACTGAGTCATGCACAAGGATGGGAGAAGAGCATTATCATTCTTTTAGCCATTATGATTCCTATTATAATCATCTATGTGAAGAATTATCCTGGCAGCAAGCAGACAGCATGAATGACGAAACTAACACTGACACTAGAAGTCATTCACCCACTCACAACCTTAGTAAACGACGATCAGAAACTGCTTGGACACAAACAAAGGAATAGGAGGACGACGAGGAAGAAGTAGACGATGATGAGCAGGAAGAGCAATTCCTCGTCATGCTATCCTGCCTTGTGCTGCTGCTGCTAGTCTGGTCGTCATTAAACGGAGAGTCAAACGTCACCAGCTCACTGCTCATTTCTGTTGTCCTCTTCCCACCATTGGAACCTCGAAGAGGAGGAGGAGAAGAGCTATCGTCATTGGACGAAGGCGAGGAGGACCGAGCACACTTGGAAGGCACCTTTGAATTACCGGCAAACCAGCATACATACATACATACGTAGTAGTAGTATTATTAGTATTATAATATATATATATATATATATATATATATATATATATATACACGGAAGAAGAACAAGTAGTAGTAGTAGTAGTAGTAGTAGTAATAGTAGAAAACAAGCAGGATAAGCTGAAAGAGGCGGAGGAGAGGAGGATGCAAGGGAGTAGGGAAGGAGAGGCATCATACCTGTTGAAATAAGGCTGTAACAAGATCTTGCAGTTCTTTAGTTGACTCCTTTCCAACGATTGCTAGCTTCATATTTCTAGCACAGTAATAGTTCTTATGCAGCTCCCTGAATATCAGCATATTTCAATTAAATGTCCGAAGAAGTTGCTATCCCTCTTCATCGTCATCATCATCATCATCATCATCATCATCATCTTATTTGTTTTCTTCTTGTTGTCTCTCTTCTTTCTTTTCTGCTCTTATTACTTATAGAAGAAACGTCTCTTTCCTACTTCTATTACCTTAATCCAGCTAAGGTTCTATTCGAATTTGACATTAGTGTCTGATCAGGTAGTGGTAATACTACGGATTAATTCTTCTTCCAACCACACCACCACCACCACCATCTTCCAACCCTTGATTATCATCACCATCATCATCATCACCACCATCATATTCTTCTTCCTCCTCTTCTCTCACCTCAAGATTTCCTGTGCTAAATCTTGAATACGGGTGTGATTTACGAGCAAGGCTTTTCAACACCTATAAGATTAATAATATCAAATCATCCATCTTCGTTGCTCACATAGCGAATCCCCGCCCCCCTCCCTTTCCCCCCCCCCTCTCTCCTTCCCTTCTCATGTGACTTTGTGAGTTTCATTTTCATTTTCTCTCCGATCTGATACTCCCTACGCATGCATTTACTTGATTTTGCTGCTGCTGCTGCTGCTGCTATTGCACATGAAATAAGATAAAATACCTGCTCCTCCCTCCAAATATCAGCTTGTATGTTCTTCGCATGCTCTGAGTTGACGGCATTGGCCTTGATTCCCCACAACAGAAGAAACACGTATACGCACACAAGAGAGAGAGAGAGAGAGAGAGAGAGAGAGCAAGCAAATGAGGAAGAATGATGGAAACAGGACAGAGTACGTGTACTATCACAACACGAGATAAGAAGTAAAGTAATTATCTTTTCCTAATGTCCTACAACACATTCTTCAATTATCTTCATAGCGCTTGTACTTAAAAAACAAAATAAACACTACTGCGTCTTCTTAGTAGCAGATTATTACGTAATGTAGTCTACACATAATGGTGTAAATTACTCATGCTAAGAAACAACAACAACAGCAACAACAACAATATCAATATATAATTCCTGATTTGCTGCATTTCTACCACCTCTCTTTCCATTGAGTCACGATTTATCAACGGATCTACGAAGAATCTTGAGAATCTGTCTAATGATGCATGAAGATCTGATGGATTCACGGCGAAGTAGAAATTGGTGTGTTCCGACGCTGTGAACGCATTCGATGCTCCTACACACAATAGTAATAAAGCATATTATTAGAAATGCGACGTGTGTGATCTACAGTTAGTCGATATGATGATGATGAAGATGATGATGATGTTCCACGTTGTTGTCGCCGTTGTTACCTTGATGACTCGCCAGAAAACTGCTATATTCATCCTCTTGTGGATACTAGACGATGATAACCATAATACTACCCTCAGTCATCATTATAATATCGATCATTATATCGTACACACTCCTCCTACTGCACCTTTTCAGTCACAAGCACACGCACTCACACTGATCATATACTCGTTGCAATGCTACATTTCTGGTTCCTTCCTTTCTTTTTACCTTCTTAGACCCCATAAAAAGCATGTGTTCCAAGAAGTGTGCAAGCCCAAGCAGATCAGGCGGGTCGTCGAAGCTGCTCATTTGTGTTAATGTTGATAGGAGAAGAATGCACTTATTGATAGATTGGCGGAGGAGGAGGAGGAGGAGGACTAATGACAACAAAGATCAGCTGCTGCTGTTGCTGATGGTGGTGGTGGTAGTAGTTTTTGTACACCTTCCGACTTTGACATCAATGGCAGCTGCAGCCGCATTTGTAGCTGGATCAGAAACAGCAAGGTATTCCAGGCCATTTTCAAGGACTCCGGAGGCGTATCTTCAATCAATAATTCAACATCAACGATAGAAAGGAAAAATCACCACTACTACTACTACTACTACTACTACTACTACTACTATACCTAATAATAATAATAATAATAATAATAATAATAATAATAATATCCATCTTTTCGGTGAATGAATTAGTTATAGAATACACATTTCCCAATGGTCGTTCATGCCATACTTCCTATCGTCAAAATTGCTCTTTTCGATTGGGAAGGATGCGGTGAATAGGTCCTTCTTTTCTTTGTAGCTGTTATTGTCGCTATGTGAAGCGCCACTATCACTTGAGAATGTTTGAGAATCTCCGACAACGGGAGGAGACAATTCCTAGAGCATAGCAACATTCAATTAATATGCAGAGAAACTGAGATCAGACGGGGGGAAAGCGAGGGAGGGGTAGCAGAAATACCATGAAGGAATCGTCCGCATTAGAAATAATTCCCGGGTTTATCCTACGGCGCATCATCCTTATTGCCTTATTCGGGAGATATGGCCCATCGCTAATCATAGCATTTGCAATGCTGAATGACGACACCAATGAGAGGAGGAGAAGGAGGAGGCGCGACTGAAAAAACGCCATTGTTCTATCGATCCACAATCCTTACAGATTATTGTTGTATCCTGAGGTTGATGTCTAATATTATGAATCTCTCAGGTGCATGCCCCCCTCCGCGTCCTCTCCTTGCTTCGAGGAAAATGAGGCAGCAGACACGAGTTTTTGAAAATTCAAAAACTATTGTAGTGACGGTCGATGCGAGAGAGCAAGTGGTTACACGAGGAGCGACAACCTCATATTCATGTCGTACGTTACATATTTCCCCATTGTTGCATTCGTTCACCTCTATTTATCATATCGTCATCCCTTTCTGATTGCTTTGACTATTAATTAATGTTGTACGAGTGTTGCCGATTATTATCGGTCTATTTATCATGAGCGACAAGCACTTCTTGCGCTTGGATCCTAGTAAATGTCTACGTTTCCGAATTACGTCTTGAGGCAGTAGGAATATCGTCCAAGGAGAAGAGGAAGGAGGGGGGGAAGGGGAGAGACAAAAGCAGGAGTAGAACGGACTTTTGTTCCTCCTCCTCCTCTCTTCAAAGGGAGGGCTGAGTGCTTTCGATCCTTCTCTGATCCAGCAGATTGCAGCAGCATCAATGTCCAACCCTACCAGCACAACCACAGCTACTCATCATCCTCCACTCTTGACGAGAAGCTTTTACTACACGTTTACATTCTTCTTCGTTGTAGGGCTTGCGCTGTCGCAAGTTACCTCCCGCTCAGAATCGGCTCTGATATGGGGAAACAATCCTGACTACTACACAGGGACAACAGTCTCTCCTCCGCCTACCGTAGATCATCATCATCATCATCATCATCATCATCACGACAATCATTCTCAAAGTTCTGCTGATGCACGCCCAGCAATGGTAGCACATTCTCCATTCAATGGATCCAAGGCAATCGTTCAAATCTTTGACCGCCACATGGTAAGTAAGTGGCAACGACGAGAATGAATAACATTTGTATGTACTCTTGCAAATAAGCATTCCAACTGTGCTGCTGCTGCTGCTGCCACCGCTGGACATCATCATGTCTCGTCATCTATACTCAGGAAGACTACATTTATTCCATTGTATCGACCCACAGAGCTATCAAAGTAATACCATCGAATAGATGCTGTACTACATCTTATCCCCCCTCCTCCTCACTCCACACACGTAGTCTATTTCTTTGTCACGATGTATTATCACGCTCCAACGATAACATACAACAATAACACATCTCTCGTTTGTGCAGGACCTAAAGCTAGACCATTCTATACAACATGTCGTCGTATATAAGGTCTTTATTTATATGTTATAGTCAGCATATCATTCCTACCATCGTAGTATTATAGCCTTAAGTAGTAGTAGTAGTAGTAGTAGTAGTAGTATCAAATTATATATTTTGTTTGTCGGCATCTTTTGATATAACTACCGCATTTAGTTGTTTGCTTGCTGCTGCTGCTGCTGCTGCTGCTGCTGCTGCTATTACCTTGTTCTTGAACAAATATCAGCACCAACATTAACTTCATGAAATATACACTCATTTATCCATACATACGATCAACATCCATCACACAGGAGGCACCCTCGAATTTTGACATAAAAGATCGGACAACATACGGTAGTCGCTGTACTAGTATAACATAAACGAAATACTGGATTCTAGGGAATTGCCTGTTGCAATAGTCATGTTTGATATGATGTGATATGGGATGAATTATAAGTGTAACAACAACGATAACAACAACAACAACATCATCTACCACTCCAAATACTCGGATATCTTCTTCTTATTTGATTCGTTATTATTAGGGGAAATGCTAGAAATTAGAGATTGCCTTACAATCCTCAATCTGCTGAACATCACCGTCTTGACGTACTCGGACGTATGTACTACTTATATCGTTATCACCACGATCAACATGGAGATTATTGTTGTTCTTAGTATTATTGTTACAATTGTTATGTGATCTTCACAAACACAACAGCAGTGTGTAAAACATATGATATGATTGAATTCAGAATAAGGCTTTTACTGAGATAGGCAAAATATCTTCTAAAAAACCGAGTGACGTCAAAACCCACCTAGAATCCATCTTCAAGGTACTGCTTCTACTCTCCCTCTCTCTCTGTTGTTGTTTGATGAATACAGTACATACAGACTTATTATATTATGATGATGATGATGATAATGATGATGTGTTAATATGTGTTGTCAAAGTGTGCATTAAAGCGTTCCAAATTCAATTTGTGCTTGGGATGATGAAGTAACCATCTCTATTGCTTTATTCTTCTTCTTTCTTTTCTTCTTTAGGATAATCATCTAGAAAGATTTCTTGCCAAGATATATGTATTCAATCTCACGATGGTATTGCTACCTAGTTGTTGTTGTGATCATTATTATAAGTTGTAGCATCATCATCATCATCATCATCATCATCATCATCGTTGTTGCTGTTGATAGTCATATCGTGATATCTCTTCTTACGTTCACCATCACTTACCTTGCTCAAAAGATGATGATGATGATGATGATGATGATGATGATGATCGAAACCGTCCTTGATTTGAATGCAAGAGCAGCTCACTCACACGTAATAATGATATGATGTTAATACTATCTGCTCTCTCTTCTTCTTCTTCTTCTTCTTCTTCGCATGATAACCAACCAACCTAGTTTGACCGGATTCTGTTCTTGGACAATGATATCATCCCTTTGCTTAACTTTGAAGATCTCTTCCATGTTCCAATGGTAGGTAGTAGGAATCTTATAGGAATGATCATGCGCCTCTGCGAACATCATTATAACAACAACAACAATATATGTATGTAGTATATTGACCATTATATCCTTCCTCCTCCTCCCATATTATTATCTCCAACAACTGACTTTATGTTTGCACTACTACTTCTACTTTTGAATCATCATCAGACTCCTGCGTGTGCCGCAGATGTTGCGAGCGGAATGGTGCTCAACACGGGTAGTAATAACACCTCCTTAAAAGGGAGGAAGAAAAGGAAAATGATGATGATGATAATGATAATGATAATGATGATCCAACCAGCAATACCTTATCTCTATTTCTGGTAATGGTGTTAGTGTATTCTGTTGATGATAATTCACCATTTTTAGGCGTCATGGTTATCGACCCCAGCCGAGAGATGTAATCAGAGAGAGAAAGAGAGAGAGAGAGAGAGAGAGAG
>ADNK01001956.1:0-87237 GCA_000320545.1 Bigelowiella natans CCMP2755
CCTGACCCTAACCCTAACCCTAACCCTAACCCTAACCCTTACCCTAACCCTGACCCTAACCCTGACCCTAACCCTAACCCTAACCCTAACCCTAACCCTAACCCTGACCCTAACCCTGACCTAAAAGTGTGCTTCCAATGTCCAATTGCAACGATTGAGCGCGCGAGTCCGCACCCGCAAAGCACAGTTTGTTCAAAACCCTCTCGTCACCGGGATTGATTCAGTTGTGCGTGCAGCTGTCATTGCGCACTTCAATGAGACTCAATTGAATTTGATCTTCTGCAAAAATTCTCGGTGTGCGGCACGTGGGAACACAGAAAGTGTCGACATTTTGACACTCCTGGACTCGTTTGACCACTGCTTTCAGCAATTTTCATCGTTTTTTGCTGTGCACGCGCAATTCTGAGCATTCGTGGCAATGGGAGAGTTGTTTTTGCTTTTTCTTGAAAAAGTGAAAACTCTGATTTCCCAATTTTGCCCAATTTTCAAAACACAAAAACTGAAGTGTCTCCTCGAAATTTTGGATTTGGGCCCAACCACTTGTGCTGCGTGTCAGATGGCTCTTGATCAACAGCTCAGAGGAACAGTTTTCTGCAACTCCTGCTGTGCTTGGAGCTGGTTGGAACCAAAGTGCATGAGGTTTTTCTCCTTGCATGGCACGCAGATGGCTCAATTTTGGGCAATGAAAGTGGAATTGAACCCTGAACCACAAACCCTGAACCACAAATTCCAAACCGCAAACCCGACCCTGACCCTGACCCCAATGTCTCTTTTTGAACGGCAACAGTTTTGTGAAAATCTCAGTGGAAGTCCACAGTGGCATTTGAAATGTCCGGCATTGCGTGAGTTGCACAATGATGCGATTGGCGGCCTGATGGAAGAATTCTGATTGCGCCATTGTTTCTGCAATGTGGCACCCAAAATGGACTTGTGCTTTTTGCCTTGCAGTGAAAATGATTTGAGCAATGCAACGTGCGTTGCCGTGTGTTGCACACAAGCAATATCTCATTGCACGTGTGTGCATGTATGCATCATGCAACAAATGGACACCTTGCACATTGTGCAATCAAAGAAGCGTGATGATCAGCTGTTTGTGGGTGCAGCATCGAGCATTCATGCACACACATTTTGGATCACTAGACTAGAGAAATGTTGAGACGTCACAGAACAGCAATTATTTCATGTTTTTCTCCTTTTTTGCACCTTCAGCATGGCTTTGATTTTTTTGCAGTTGTTCTTGTGCATTGGCCAGTGCTGCTTTTGACAATCTGGAGAGCAGTAAACAAGGCGCCGACATGATCCACACCCTCGAAATTCTTGCTTTTTCGCCTCTACTTTTGTGCAAGCTGGATTCGAGCAAGAACGCCGCTGAAGTGGATGCGTCCCTTTCTCAAATCTGTCGAAGGGATCGGGCATTACTTCTTCAAAAATAGATGAGAGAGCCTTTCTTGCTAGATTCCGAACCTCAAGGTCTACACTATTTATTTCCCTGAAGAAGTATTCGTGGCCCCCCTTGTCCATTAATGTCTGCATTGCGTTCATTTTGGAATCTTGCAGAGATTTTGGTTTTTTGGAACATGCTGAGTTCAGCAGTATCCGAAATAGAGCCAATACTTCGTAGTAGTTGATGCCTCTTTGTGAAATTTCCGCATCAATCTCCACAAGTCTATCAATGGTATGATTCACTAATCCCTTTGAGATCTAATTTGCAGTACAAAATAAATGCAGAATTGATTAAGGTAGAGCTATAGACGGGAAAAAGTAGCTACATCCTTCTCAGGATGCACGAGCAGCATCATTACTACTACTCCTACTACTACTACTACTACTACAATTACTACAATTACTACTACAGCTGCTACTATTACAGCTACTACAACTGCACTACTTGCACAAGGTATATATCTGTGGTTAGTACAATATTACCAGGATTTTGTAGCAATTTTTACTGCTTTCATCGACAAGCATTGCTTGATCACCCATTACTACACTTATCCCATGGATTGTTTCGATAAAATACGGAGTTCCAGAGGGTCCATGCATCATCACTGCCAAAGCTCCAAGAGGATGTTTTGCAACTGCTTTTGAGATTTTCACCTGAAAGAAAATGAAAGGAAGAGAAAGAGAAAGAGAAGTCAAGGGGTAGAGTAGTCAGAGGATTTGAATTGGGTACGACTAGTTTTACGCAAGATATGCAGCATATCTATTAAGTTTATATAATCATTATCGTCACATTAGTAAAGTTGCAGCAGTAACTACAGTGATAGCGCAGTGTGATAAACAAATAAGATATATCTGTTTGAACACATAAAACTACCAGGTCATGTGTAGGAATAGATGATGATCTCCACGATGAAGAAGACCTCGAAGAAGAAGACATTTCGTCGCTACTCGTCGAATGATGATTGTTGTGATGTTGACCGCCGCCGTCTGGCATAAGCTTGTTTAGTCTCATTACATAATTTTCTAATTCCTTTTTTATATTTTGATCAGATTCTCCAGTGATGTGTAATTGTTTGATATCTTCTAGAAACGATTGAGTATTTTTTTTTTCATCTTGGCTAGATACTGGATTATGATAAACTGCGGATAATAAGTCTGCCGTATTCCCTTTTTTCTGGATAGCTAATCGAGTAAAGTGCTGTGCCATCATGCTCGTCATTCTAGCTTTCCTTTGGAGCTGTTCTGCACTTAAGGATGAGCAGGAAGAAGAAGCTGAGAAGGCTTGTACCAGTTTTTCCCATAGGGGGCCTACTTTTCCAGACAACTTTTCGTAGGCTTTTTGTGCAACAGCTTTATGCTCGATCACTAGATCACATTAATCGAACAAATCCAGTTTTAGTGATGAACTTCAAAAAAAAGAACGACGATAACGGTGGACTATATCTAGCTTGAAATAGCAGCAGAGCAAAAATGGATAGCTACTAATATAAAACTTACATGCATCAAAAGAAACATAGCACCGTCGAGGGAAAGTAACTAAGAAATATATAAAACCTTTTGTTCTCTGCGAAAAAATCTTAAGCCCTGCTACATTATCTCCCAGTACACTTAACAAGAAATAAACTTCTGTCATTAACGTTGTTTTTGTTTTGCCATTCCATTCAAGAAGTGATCTCTTTGCTTTATCCACCAGTGATTGCATATGGTTCTGCATTTCCACGTTGATAAGACTTTGTTTCTTACCTGATTATTTATCTTGCTATGTTTCTTACTACATTACTATTGCTATTATCATCATCATTGTTACTATTAATAGTATTATTTTCGTCATATTCATTAGTGTGGTAATAGAATAGAGAATATAGCTGGATTCTGCTGCAAGAAGGCCTATTATTTCCCCTATACATGTGGTAGCGCACGCGAATACAATATAGAATCTTGAAGAAAGGTTAAACAAAAGAGTGGGTATCATGAAAGCAAACATACTTTGCTACTACGCCGTCATCGTCTCCAGAAAACACAAATCACTGCATTACACTACCAATGGATATTATCGTTAGTAGCTATGCGAGGATGATGCAATGATGGGATATTCACGCATTTACCCGATGAATCGTTGCAACAAGTTTCTTGGAGAAGGCCTTTATTGAAATCGAAGACTTCATCTACAGCCTTTCGTACATTGCCGACGTCCAGTTTCACAGCCTGTTGTCAGTCACATGCAGCGTGCGTATTACCCGAATTGTAATCCATTAATGAAGATCAAGAACTGAATGCCAACGCTTTAACCTCTTCGGCGTCGAGAAAGAAAGGTGCAGGTGATTTCATGGGAGCAGGGCTCGCCATAGACAAGTATGAAGCTGAGCCTGTGTTCGCAAGTTCGGAGCAGGGGGGCGCTTCTGCTCGGCACGGCAGGTTTATGGCATGTCGAACACCGATTTATTTAATCATTCGTAAAGTTATCTTTTCGGCATATTTTACACAATTCCGTAAGTACTGTAGCAACAGTGTCTTTCGACATTTCTCCATGACAAAAGTATCTGCCGACACCGTTTCTTCTCTGCCGTTTTTCTTTTAGCTAGATGTATGCGACAAATGCAGGACAAAACGATAAAAAAAATGGAAAATTTGCCCTGATACATCTGGATTAGGCAACCAATCAGACAACGTCGTTCGCACCAAGAAAGAGATATTAAGGCTTGTGTGTGAAAATAGTTATACAATAAAACAATAGTTACAAGATAATTTTGATATAAAACTTTGCTCTACTGTTGTCGTAGGCCTATTTACAGGAAAATAATATTTTCTAATATTCACATTTACATTCGAATCTTTTACTTGGAAAAGCACAACTTCAACATCAGACGTAGCAACTGTGCATTATTTAGAAGTAAAGGCCAATTTTGTCATGATTGACAGTCGGTCATGTTGAAACTTCGAATATCCAGACCTTTTTATCTGCCGATCAAAATAGATGTACCTATCACAGTGGCGAACCCTATTCTTCTAATAAATCTTGCGCCCTTTGGTGTTTGCAATGAGGTTGAATTGAGTCAAATAAAGAATCGAGTAACCTAAAATTCCTCTAAATCACACCAATCTCTGACAATTTTTCTCCAACAAGACCGGTGCGAATCTTAATTCGGAAAACAGAAGCTCCTCTTCTGGATAAGAATTTCATCTGTCATAAGGAAAAAGAAGATGCCATGTGTTTTTACATATAAGACATGGATATTCTGTGTCTCACATGAAAATATACCAGAAAATAGACAATGCAAATTGCAAGGTTATTCAGAAGAGATTTGGAAAGAAATGTGTGGAAAGTATGCAAATTCATCAATTATCAAAAATTGCTTGCAGTCTTCTCTACGAAAATAAGTCTGTTTACAAAAATCTGTGCAGAACAATATTTTGAATTCGGTACACGTAGGCTTATCCTTTTGCTCGATGATGAATCTTGTTTTTCGGCACATGCCACGGGCAGTCCGGTTGTAGTACCACACCACCTGTTACGCAAGGAACTTGCGAGTACAGGAGGAGCGGGTAGTGTGGTCGCTTGTCTAGCACTCAACCTCAGTGTGGATTCAAATCCCTAAAGCCTTCAGCAGCGCACACAACATGTTGCAACCCAAATTGAAGGTTCCTTTTTTCCTGACCCTTGTGCTTGGCTGTGCTTCACGGTGTACGTCTTCCACATCCTCCGTGTCAATGAGACTGGCCTCATTTTCTACGACGGCGCTAAGTCAGCTCCATAAAAGTAAAAGACAGAGTATCTCGAAGGTCATGCAGTCTTGTGTTGTTTTATATTCTTTTCTAAATATTTCTTTAAAAAGAACAATGGTCGAATCCAAGGCGGCTCGGCACAGATGTACCGCTCAGCGCGATTATCGTCCCCCATAAAGTCAGTAAAAAAAACTATTATATGTATAAATCACAACTTGTTCCTCAACGTCGATCTTTTCTCAGCAGTAGACGGGCAAGAACAGTGTCAGTTGGAAAAGAGCTATCAAAACCAATGGCTAGTTCAAGCGAATATTGCGAGTGTATGTGGCAATTAATTTCGGAAGCCGCTTTGAGCGATAATACATAACCTAACCTACACTAAATTTTTGTTTCTTATTATAATTTCAGACCATCCTAACCCTCTACTACGAGAAGCTTGTTCGATAATGTATAGCGTGGAGAATTTCCTTCACTCCTTGCCAACTCTAAAAGTTAATCGAGCATTTAAGGATAAGACAAATGAATTTGGCATTTCTCACTATGTGAAGGGTGCACTTGCTGGTGGACTATGTTGTTCTCTAACACACGGAGCTCTCACTCCTCTGGATGTCGTCAAGACTCGTATTCAGCTTGAGCCAGAGATGTTTCACGGAATGACAGACGCCTTCACGAAAATAGTACAAACTGAGGGGCTAGGTACTCTTACGACTGGTTTAGGTGCAACTGCCGTCGGGTATTTCGTTCAAGGATGGTTCAAGTTTGGTGGAGTAGAATTCTTTAAAGTTAATATTGCCAAGAAAATAGGGGAAAAGAAAGCTTGGCAGTTTCGAATACCCATATATCTTGTAGCTGCCGCTTTTGCAGAATTTATTGCTGATATATTTCTCTGTCCTCTGGAGGCTACCAGAATTCGTCTCGTATCAAATCCTGCATATGCTGATGGATTAATTACTGCAATGCCAAAAATATTTGCTGAAAATGGGTTGGTGAATGGGTTTTACTCAGGATTTGGACCTATCCTCATGAAGCAGATACCCTACACTATGACCAAATTCGCTGTACAAGGATGGGCTGCAGAAAGAATCTTCAAGGCTGCTACACGACTAGAACCATCATCTAATAAACCTAGCCAGAGAACACAGCTTACTGTCTCACTCATGGCTGGAGTAATCGCTGGTGTAGCTGCAGCAGTCATATCACAACCTGCTGACAATTTACTCTCTCTCATTAATAAAGAGGGGGCTGGAGGTGAAGGAAGTATCATTTCTCGACTTGTTCGCTTAATTTTTGAAGTAGGACCTCTCAACCTGCTCCTTAATGGGCTTGGAGCTCGTTGTTTCATGGTAGGTGTGCTCACTGCATCACAATTCGGACTCTTTGACGTATTTATGCAGCTTACTAATGCGAAGAAATTCTCATTCAAGGATCCAAATGATACAGAATCATCCAATCATTCTTTAGAATCACAACCTTCCGGCCCAAAACTGGTTGCTCCATAAATATATATTTATGTTTGTCTCACGTAATATATATATATATATATATGTATATATATATTATTTATATTATAATTCGTGCTCGCCACCCAAATCAGGCCAGTTGTTCCTATTACTCTAATGTGTCGACGGCAAATTTTATCCTGATTTAATTTCCGACTAAAAGTTGATTTGTCCTCCTTAATTTCATGCTTGTTAATAGAATGTAGCAAAATCTACAAGTGAAAAAACTTCGCGATAACGTCATCAGCACCTGTATTGCTGCACTGACGTTACCCCTTCTGACGCTATCCTTACTCTGTGTTGCACTGAGAAAAGCTGCAAATGCACACATCGCTTACATTGCGTAGCGCTGCTGCATTATTTCTGCACTTGAGCTTGCACATGATGAGGCGCACTTCATCATCCTGTATGTTTTCCATATTTGTCATCGCGGTGCAATACGACACGTTGTTGCTAAGCGGGCAGCTTCTCCCGTACATTTATTAGCTTTCAATTTTGCGCTTGTACTCGCCAGCGAGCGCGCAACGTAACATTAATGATATTAGTATGCAACACAGGACTAAAGCAATGAACTAATCTGAGCGCTGAAGCCGCCGCATTGCTTGCCATACATAGCTCCATCAGGAAGACGATTGAAAAATTAGCTCATTTATTACATCCGATCCGTCTCATGCATGCAATGCAGCTATGCACTTGTGCTAAATGAACAATGTGAGTAAGCATGTACATGTTATCATTGAAAAATACGCTCGTTTGCGCGTGCCCAACGCAATGAAGCATATGACAACCGAAACAAACACAATCTTAGCGCTGTAGCCACGTGCAAAATTAATGCTGCTGTCCTGCAACCGATGATGTGTCTTAGCAGACAACGGACTGGAAGCACGAAGGTATGTACGCTGCTCGCACTTGTTGACAATAATAACGTTTTGACAGTAATCACGAGCCATCAAGTTTACATTGCAGACCCGCTTTGTTTGCTCGCTATATGGCTTAAATATTATTTCTTCAAGCTCTCTTTCCGCTACCTTCCCATTTATGAGAATGATTATTACTACCTCTAACAGAATGTCTGGGGGTTATTGCCACTCCCCCCCTTTTACTACCACCATTTTGCGATCCTCCCTTATCCTGCGAACTGGTCTCTTTCCGTTGTCCACTTGGTGCCATTTGACTCCATCTTGACCTTCCAAATTCAACAGCATCTCGAATTGATCCTGGCACAACCTGCTGCTGCTGTGCGGACCAGACAACAATGATCATAGGTGATACAACAATATAAGAAGTAGTAGATCTTTGGCAAACCTGGTTGTGATCAGATATTTCGTTCACATTCCTATTTCTCTTTAAGAAGGGTTCTAGTTTTTCGTGAAGTAGTTCCACATACTTTTGCCTAAAGCAGCAGTGTTTTTTGTTAAATTGTTGAAGGTGCTATCTCTCTTTAAAGGGGGTGTTGTTGGGGGAAATGTAGTATCAATTGCATATCAGGTTACTACTAATACTACTACTTACTACTACTACTACTAGTAGTAGTAGTACCGATCCCAATGGTTTGCTGCCAGTATCAAAAAGTGAGTGTGGAATGCTCGGCTTGACACACTTCCTACGCCAAGCTGATTAAACAAATCAATTGTATGATGATCTTGTTTTGGAGGAGGAGGCCAAGTTTTCATCATCATCATACAACACGAATTATAATTAAATATCACTACCGGGTCTAATTGTCCCCAGGACTGGTTGTAAAAGGATTTGGTGAGGTCGCGTGTAACATAATCTTGAGCTGCTTTTACAATCTGATCTTCGGTATTTCGCATTTTTTTCTGAATGTTGCGATGTACTGACGCTGACATTTCTGCAGACTTACAAATTGCAGCATTCACCACACGAAGTGACTTTGTACTTTCCTAAGGTATTCAATTAATGATGCGCCTTTATTTTATTACTGTCTTTGGCGTGTGAATGGGATGAGTGGTGATGGTGAGTGAAGAGGAATGTGAGTCAACCTCAACGAGCCATATTTTCATGCCACGCATGAAAATTTTCACCAACTTTTTGTATTCTCTCTGTTCAATTTTATCTTCCTTCCAAGCTGCCATGTTCCATAAGAGACCTAGTTGCCTCTTGACCTGCCGTGTAAAATGATGCGATAACGATGATGATGATGGATGAGGATACCAACAAAGTAAATTTGTTTTAGATTTCGAAATTGTGGTGTGCTAGCGCGTTAATTTTTCTCCGTTGGTCTGAGTTACTCGCTAACTCAATCATTCAATTCACTCACCCTTTCAGGTGGGATTCCTTTGTACTTGCTTTCATATGTTCCCTTTTTCACGAAATTGTACAGTTTTTGATTAACCGCAACCTCCTGTTTGAACATATGATCATAGAGCGGAAACAGTGATCGAATCTTTATTTCTCGATCCCCATTCCCGCAAAAGCGGATCCCCATGCGAATTGCGTTGGGGGGAAGGGGATGAGCTAGCTCTTGGATCCCGGTGTTCGTTTATCTGGGGGTTAGAGAGCGTTATTCTTATTCACTCCAAACATGAATAATAATGATGATCTTACTGCTACTACGACTATTGAACTTGTTTTATGATAAAAACATGGTGTTTTTGTAGTGCGACAACATTAAACATGAAGATTCATAGTAGTCTCATTGTTAGAGGGGGTACACCACGTCGTATTGTATTAGAACACCTCCTCCTCCTCCGCCTCTCCTCGTCCTGCTGCTTACTGCAACTTACTTTCTGTCGTAGTAGTCTTATATTAGCCCAGGTGGTAGCACCTCGCAGCTGTTTCTTATCAAACGTGGGAGGAGGAGGAGGAGGAGGAGGAGGAGGAGGAGGAGGAGGAGGGAGAGGAACCTTTACCTACCTACATACTACCGCTGCCCTGCCCCCCTTGCTGCTGCTTGAGAGCACCTGTCTGCAGTCGCTCGTCTCATCAGGTCTGCAGTCCACTGGGAGGAGGAGGAGGACCAGTAAAGACCACGCCGTCAAATATTGAAGGATGGTGGTGGAAAGGCGGAACTCCATTACTCTCAGGTTTGTTGCTTGTTTATCCTTAGGTTGCTGTAGTGTAAATAGTATGGAAAATGTTTCTGCTACTACTCGTAGGTATTTGCTGCTACTTGTCGCCTACATGTATAGAGCTTCTGCTGCTGCAAACAGGAACAACAATAATGATAGAGATGAACCTCCAGGTCTTTGAACAACTAATGCAGCATTCGAAAATGATCATTTTTGAGGAGACTCTTCATCATCATGACATGTCATTATTATTTCTGTAGTAGCAGTAAAGAATCCAAGTCTGACGTGGAATGGAATAGAGGTGGGTGTCGTCATCATAAACGTAGTAGTAGCATAGTAGAACTGCATCAGCGTTTATTTATTGTTGGTTGTTCCGATGACGACTACTACTACTACTACTACTACTACTACTCAGGTTCACATAGGAAAAAGACAGATTCTGGACCTCAAATTTGGCTTTGCAAGGCCTGGAAAGTAGTAGATCAATTTCTAAATATGTCATCGTGATGATTGATTTATCACGTACTAATCAATCCCTTGGAGAACAAACAATCAGTCACCACTACCACTACAACTTCCACCATGTGCTAATACTACTAATATTATGTACACTTTGACTAGATTGCTTGGCATCATGGGGCCTTCAGGATGTGGTGATAATAATGAGAGACAGAAACCATCATCATTTGTGTTATTATGTATGGGGAACAAGCATGTGTCGTCACGTCGTACGGCAGAAGAGATCTTGAGACCACCTCTTCCTCGTAGTGTACGTACCACTCTTCTTAAGGGCTTGCTTGCTCGTCAAAATCATATTATGTGTGTGTTTTCTCCTCATATGAAAACAACACCAACACAAATGAGTAGTAGTAATATAGTAGTAGTAGTAGTAGTAGTAGTAGAGTCTTTGTTCTAGTAGTATAGAAGAAGCTTTTGTTGTTGTTTTTGTACTGTCCAAAGCTATTGTAATTAAAATATGGTTGGTGACGATATATATCTTTAGAGGCAGCATAGTAGAGATCCATCAATCCATCGACAACACTATGTTTGATCTCTCCTTTAGGCTGCTTGTTTGTTTTAATCTATCAATCAGAAACTGATTAATAATGATTCTTTAGGTAAAACAACAATGCTGAACTGTCTATTGATAATGATTCAATTTAGGTAAAACTACCATGCTGAACTGCCTCGCTCAATCACTTCCTAAGGTATGTATGTCGTCGTCATAAAACATACATACATACCCCTTAAACAGAAGAAGCTATCATACATTATTCATTTATGTTAGAACGAATTATGGTGCTATGTTGTATCACCTCTTCTCTTCCTCCTCCTCCTCCTCCTCCTCCTCCTCCTCCTCTTCCTCGATGATAGTTGCTTGATGATGGTATTAACAGATCGAAGGACAAAAATTGAAAGGAGACGTAAAATTGACCGATGGGAGAAAACTGGTAGGAGCTGTTAGCTAGTCAGTTGTTGTGGTGATATAATGACTGAGTTGACTTATCAATATTTTAGAGCTTGGATTCTGGCGAGGTGATGATGATAAGCTTGCTTGAAAATAGGAAGAAGGAGGGAGAGGAGGGATGATCTCAAGTTGATGACTAATCTGTGTGTTTTCAATATATGCAACGAACAGGTGGCATTTATGTCTCAGGATGATAGCTTCTTCAGCATGCTTACAGTATGATGAAGATGATGTTGTCGTCAATGTGGCTACTACCAACATGATATAATAGTTACTTCTAGGAAGTACTACTACTAATTTGTGATCACGGTCATTATTATGTGAACAACAACAACAACAACAACAACAGGTCCGAGAGACATTGGAAATAGCAGCACAATTACAGCTTCCAAGTTTGAGTAAGGAATCTAGACAACGGTGACAAATATATAAGCATAAGTAGTAGTAGTAGTAGTAGTAGCAGTAGTAGTCGTAGTAGTAACAGTAGTAGTAATATGATCAACGGACATTGTTGTATGTGTGTGTGTGTGTTTCTATGTGTGTGTGTGTGTGTTTGTATGTGTGTGTGTGTGTATTGCACACAGAATGGTAAATCAATTGCTTAAGTCACTAAGGTCATAAGAAAAAGAACATTAGATCTGAATCAACAACAATGATGACAAATCCATTGTAGACGTTGTCGTTTTGTCATCATCCACCACCAAACAAAGTGCTAGCATACGACGTACGTACGTACCCTACACCATATTAATCATCACATACATGTATATTGGAAAAGATGCTACTGAAGGATGAAGACGATAACTGCAACTTGCATCATATGAATTGAACAACTTGTCGTCTGTGGTGCCTACGCATCATTAGCATTGTTTGCCGCACTTTGGAATTTTCATTGATGACATCAAATTGACGATGATGATAATGATCATAAGTAGAAATAAGCATTCATATTGTCAAAGTCCTTCTCCATATTAGTGCTACTGCTACAGATGATTGTCATCATTGTCTATAACGTTAAAATGATGGATCGATATTGATAACCTTAGAATCATTCTCCTCAGTAATCCTACTTATCACCATTATCATCATCATCATCATAGCTTGGACCACGTAGCAGAGAACAGAATTGGGGATAGAAGGAGGAGAGGAATTAGGTATTTCTAACAAATTAAAGATGTAATACATAAGGAATATATATGTCGCATTTTATTTCTCGAGCTGCTAATGCTTTTGTTGTAGTTGTTGTAGTTGTTGTTTCATGAGCTGCTAATGCTTTTGTTGTAGTTGTTGTAGTTGTTGTTTCATAAGTTCCAAGAGAGAAGGAAGGAACACTACTACTCCTTGATGATGTTGATGTGATAAATGATGATCCATCATCAGCGGTGGTGAAAGACGTCGGTTGTCCTTGGCAAGAGAGCTGCTTGGTGTGATAATAAATTGTTAATATTAAGTAATAGTTGGCAGCAGTAGTAGCAGTATCACTAGATTTACAAATGTAGTAGTATCAAATGATAATGGGTGGTTTTGCTAACTTAAGCCTCCTCCTCCTCTCCGCCTAATCGATGATCAGCTGATTTAAAGATACTCATTGCTGATGAGCCTACAAGCGGTAGTGGATCGATTGTGCTGCTGTGACTTATTGTAGTAGTAGTAGTAGTAGTAGTAGTAGTAGCAATAAGTAACAATGGTGAGTAGTATAGACTCGTTGTCAAGGATAAGATTTGTAGTAGCATCGAAGTAGTTCGTTGCACTAGTAGTGCGTGTGTGATGATGATGGTGGTGGTGGTGGTGCTATCGTAAAATGATGAAGAAAAGGCCTTAGACTTAGACGACAACTACTCAAGATGATGATGACATTTCAATCTACTTTCTTCATCATTTCATTTTCTTGTTTCTTCTTCTTTCTTTTCCTTGTATCAAAGAGATCTATTGACAAAATTGTGACACAAAATCAATTGATAGTCAACAACAACAACAACAACAACAACAACAACAACAAACAGGGCTAGACACCTTTCAAGCTGAGCACGTTGTTCGTATTCTTAGACGATTAGCAAGGTGTCACCAAATGATGGTGATGACTCATCAGTTAGTGTTGATTTGAAGTTGACAACTGCCTACTTAACTATGTTTATTTGTTGTATCATCATCATCATCATTATCATCATCATCATCATCATCATCGTTTTCATCTTTCTTCTTCTTGCTTATCTCAATTGCTACTACATGCATAATACTGCTACTCACTAACAGCACAAAGCAAATTGTAGTAGCTTTAACGCTTCATCAGGTGGTATTGGTGGTGGTTGTGTTGGCCATTAGGATTCTATGCATGTAACATCCAAATTATCATCATTATCATCATTATATCAATACCACCTTAACAAACATCTGTAGTAGGATAAATGATGATGATGATAATAGACCACATTCTTTGCTTCTTCTTTTCCTTTGTGTTACTGTTGTTGTTGCTGTTGATGTCATTGCTGGTGGTGGCTTCTAATCAAATATAAAGCCAAGGAGCTCAGTGTGGACAATGTGAGATGATATTTTGATTATTTCCATCGTTGTGGAATGGAATAGTGAAAAATTTGTAGTTGTTAGCTCTATTTCTATGCTCAATTGTACATTTATGTAAGAGTTTCATAATGCTATGGGGGTCATCAGGATTTGGATTTCTCATCATAATTTATTAATATCATCAGATGATGATTAGGAACACACACACACACACACACACACATATTTGCACACACATATCTGCACACATATTTTTATTTTTTATTTATCATTTTTTAGGCTAGACGAGATTTTACTTCTCACACCAAATGGAAAAGTGGCATACCATGGTATATAGCAGTAGTAGTAGTAGTAGTAATAATAATAATAATAGTAATGATAATAATTACATAAACACTACATGCTGCTGGGCTGCTATTACAGCAAAATCAAACAAGTTGTTATCATGCTTGGATACGATATATATCTTACAATATGTGTAGTTATATGTAAAAATGTAATGTTTAATCGAATGTGTGTATGTGTGTGTGTGTGTGTGTGTGTGTGTGCCTTTTTGCTGCTGCTACGATCGCTAAAAATGACGTGTGTGTGTGTGTGTGTGTGTGTGTGTGTATGTGTATTATGTGTCATCTGGCTGATAGTGCTGTTGATGATCGATAAATATGATGATGATGATGATGATGATGGTGGTGGTATCAAACTACAGGGCCCACAGATGAAGCATTAACTTACTTTAAACGGTGATATTGTATTATTATATAACAGTCAGTATCATAATAATAATAAAATAGGTGTGTGTGTGTGTGTATGTGTGTTTTTATTATCTTTCAAGACAATATGTTAATGATTTAATATTTGAGTATACCGATAACAAGGCAATAGTAGTAGTACTCTAAACAACAACATGTGTTTTATTTTAGAAGATATATCCTTATCATGATCATCATCGTCTTACTGTTATTTAGATTAGGATACCGATGTCCAGTGCTAATGAATCCGTCTGAGTACTTGCTTGATCTCGTATCAATAAACCCTGATGATGTTTCTCGACGATGTGCCGACATTGCAAGGATAGCAAAGGTGATTATTCATTGTTTATTGTTATCATATGCACGTATTCGTCAAAACAGTGTGGTGTGTGTAAAATGATGATCTGTTTCTTCATTAATTGAAAATGACGATCTTGTAAGGTGATGAAAATTATATCTTCAGAAGTAGCAGCAGTCGGAACTAGTAGAGCCATCGTCGTCGTACATAGTTATTATTTGTGTTGTTTTTGTTGTTACGATGGTGGTGGTGGTGGTGGTGAGGGATTAGACATCTCTTAGGTGGCTAGCATCTTTTATGCAAACATAATCAATTTTCCACTATCCCTCCCCCCTTCATTTTCCTCTCTTTGTGCGCGTGTACATATCTCTCATCAGCTTGAGTCGTGTTTTGAACGACGCTTATCTACACTCAAGGAAACTCAAAGTAGTATTAGTAGTAATACTCGTACGATTAGTATATACTTAAGATATATAACTTGTGAAAAAGAAGCAACCACCATCATCATCATCATCATCATCATCATCATCACCACTATCATCATCATTACTATCATCATCATCATCATCATCCTATCGATAGTAAGCATAAAAATGGATGTAGAACAGTCCTTCTCCCTTCCTCACTCACTCACTCACTCACTCACTCAGTAGTTGTAAGCACACACACACACACACACACACACACACACACAGACAGACACACAGTTTGTGTACCAGTCCTTCCTTCTGCCCTTCGATGTGTACTATAGTGATGTGTGCATATATCATATATAAATCAGTGTGTAAAAATGTATATATTATTTATTGTACTAGCGGTATGCATGTGTTTATGACATAAGACACCGAATGATATATGCTAAAACCAATGGTGGTCGTCGTCATCATCATCATCATCATCATCATTATCGTCATCATAATCGTTTGTTGTTATTATCATATATTGATTTCAGTATCATCCCCGACGTCATCTTCAATATCATCATCATCTTCATTCTTTTCATCAATCAAACGATGGACGATGATATCATCATCTTCATCATCATCATCATCATCATCGTTGCCGTCGTTTTCTTCTTCTTCTACTACTGCTACTGCTACTTCTCTCACAACATCATCACATTTGCCCCAAGCTCAGGCAGTTCTTCAATGCACGGTAAGATCAAAGAAAGAGAACAAGTATATGGCAGTGATAATTATTGTCATGGAGAGTGACTTACTTTCTTCCTTCCTTAATATATTGATAATGAAGAACAACACTCATTTTATAGCTGATTCTCTCGTGTCACATTATTGAATTGTAGGAGAAAAAGAGCAAGAATGAGAAGAATATGACCATAAAGAAGAATAAGATAAAAGATTATGTGTTGGTGCGCTCCTTCTCCTCCTCCTCCTCCTCCTCCTCCTCCTCCTCCTCTTTACGAATGATTGGAATGGCAAGAAGGATAGGTCTACTTCTGAAAAGGGCTTGGAAACAGGTACTACTAGAATAATTACAATCATACCTCTACATGTTTATCTTGCACATTTTCTTCCTTTTTCAATATGATAACATACGTCAATATACTCTCACAGAATAGCCGTGACACATTCGTGAATGGTGTGCGACTAATGAGCTGTGTTGGTCTTGCAAAGGTATTAATATCTAGTTATATTGCAGGCAGAAAGATGTAATTAAGAAACCGAAGAAGAAGGAAAAGAAGAAAAATACGACAAATTAACAAGAAATAATAACAACAAGAAAATATAATGGCAACATGATATATCATTTATTGTTATTATTATTATTATTATTATTATTATTATTAGGTGTATAGTGCTGTTCTTGGCGGAGGAGCAGAAGGTAGTTGTATACTGTGTTTCATTGAAAATCAGTATCTTCTCGTTTATTACAACACAATTAGCATCTTATCTACCATGTTCCAATATTATGATGCATTTATGCACACACACACACACACACACACACACACATACACATACATACACAAAATGAGAAGAAGTAGCATGGTGTGCTTTTCTCTGTATTGTAAGCAATTTTATACTTTAATGATATCAGTGTATTTATGCACACTCATCATCATCATCATCATCAACACCATCATCATCTGGTCTAATACTAATCAATGATTGAATGACCTACTATAACTACAACTACTCTCATAATAATAATAATAATAATAATAATAATAAAGGAATGAGTGCTGCAGCACTACCAGGAAAAATATCTCTAATAACGTTTGGTGAGGAGGAAACAGAAGAAGAAGAAGAAGAAGATGATGACGATGATAAGAATGAGTATAGAATAGTCTTATTGATGAATATTAAATGATATGCAATGATAATTAATGTGTAGATAATGATGGTGATAATTAATGAATGAGTAGATAATGTTGATGATCAATCCATCCATTAATTAGTTGTCTGCTGTTTGAGCATAGTATAACATCAATCGTTTGGATGTTATTCATTTATATCTTTTTCTTCTTCTTGCCTTCTTCCAATTTGTGTCTCCCTCTATCTTCTATCTTCTACTTACTGCTTTTCCAACAACAAATCACCTCCTTTACAACCTCCTCTTCCTCCTCCTTTAAAAGGTGTCATATCAATGGCTCAGTTGTCCCTCATAAAGGTAATAATAATAATAATATTAAAGATAATACTTGTTTGTTTTCTTTGTGATAATACCACCACCATCGTCTTTGTGCTGTTGATCACGGCATCCTCCAAATATATCATCCTGTGGTGCAGCAGCTACTCCTAATTACTACTACTACTATTACTACTACAACTACTATTACAAATAATAATAATAATAATAATACTAATAATAATAAGAACATTACCTGGTCTTCGTCATCATAATCATCATCATCATCATCATCATCATCATCATCATTATTATCATCGTCATCGTTGTCATCATCATCATCATCATCTATTACCACCTCCACACAGACGTTGGATTTATTTTCGAGAGAGAGAGAGACGGTGCAGAGAGAAAGGGCAAGAGGACAATACTGTAATAGCTAGTAGTAATAGGAGCAATGATTATTGAGTTGTCTGTTGGTGGCGTCGTATCATCACCTACCCTATTATTCTTATCTGTTCACACTACTTCAAACTACACTATTTACTACTACTCACGTAGTTTTATTCCTCTGCCTCTTCCCTCCCTCATATTCGTTATTATTATTATTTTTTTTAAATATCACAGCGGCACTTGAATACGTGTTTAGCAAAGTGATCACTGAGCTTCCAATTGATGCATGGTGAGATCATGATGATGACAGTGATAACGATGATGATGATGATGGATATATTTGGATGTACTCTCATATCTTCTTGTTATTGCTTCCTACTATTGTGATTGTTATCATTGTGTTTCTGTCATTATCACTTGAATGCACGCACACGCACACACACACAAATCGTGATCTTTCTCCTATCTATCATTTCTAATCGTTAAACGTGGGAGAGTTGTCATAATCATCATCATCATCATCATCATTATCATTATGTATGTTTCTTTTTAGCTACAGTGCTTTATACGCTTTTGTGCTTCATAACGGTTGCGACTTCCACACCACTCGAAGGTTAGAAACAACACAGCACAACACAGAGTAAAACAACACATCACACATGATGGAAATAATAGCATTGATGATCATGATGATGATGGTGATGATATATAATTATCTATATCACCACGCACGATTCTAGAGGCACATGCACTTGTTATCATCATTATCATCATCCTCATCATGATCATCTTCATCGTCGTCTTTATCGTCTTCTTTGTCTTCTTGGAAATAGTAGTATAAACTTAGCAATGTTTGTTGTTGTTGTTGTTGTTGTTGTTGTTGTTGTATGGATTGATGATTTCTTCCTCGTCATCATAGGAAATTCATGGGCCTCTACGCTTTGATCGCCCTAGTCTCCTCATCATTAGGTATTGCATCATTTAGTCCTCATTCTTGCTCATTATCCTTCTCTCCCTCCTCCTCCTCCTCCTCTTCATTCTCATCAACCGCTAATAATGATGAAGCAGCTAATGCTTGAAAAAATGATGATAATTATATATTTTGCTTGCTTCATCATTCGTCATGATACTACTACTACTACTACTACTACGACTACTACTACTACGGCTACTACGACTACGACTACTACTACGACTACTACTACTACTACGACTGCTACTACTACTACTACGACTACTACTACTACTACTACTACTGCTACGACTACGACTACTACTACTACTACTACTACTACTACTACTACGAGTTGTCTTCGAATCTCTTGCTCTCACTTTGATAAAGCACGGTTTTATATTAAATATATGTAAATGTTTCTAATACTCAATGCTCATCATCATCATCCTCATCATCATCATACGATATACACGTCGTAGGTCTTGCAATAGGAGCATCATTACCATCAGGAGAATCTGCTCTTGTCGCTGGTTGTTGTTTATAATAACGATGATGATGATGATGATGGAGGAGAAGTAATACTAATAATACTAATACTAATAGGTCCTACCTTGATGGTAATTTACATGGTTCTTGGAGTGCTAAATCCCTCAGGCCAACCACAGAAGATAAACAAAACAAAATATACTACGAGTACGTTGTCATCATTATCATCTGGTAAGAAGGAACTATAGTCATCGTGTTTTGTGTCTTGAGGGGGGATAAATAGTTGGGAGGTGTACGACGAATAGAAGCGTAACATATATTATGTATTATCAAATAGTAAGGTTACGAGAGAAAATATGGTGATGATGATGATGATGATGATGGTGTAAGAATGGTGACTCTGAAAGCAATCACAATGTGTGTTGATAAATACAGAAACAACAACAGCTACTACTACTACTACTACTACTACTACCTACTAAAATGGTACTGATTTACATTCTGATACTGATACTGAGAAATCTGCTTACTTGCTGTGTTGCGTCTCTCTCTCTCTCTCTCTCTCTCTCTCTCTGTGTGTGTGTGTGTGTGTGTGTGTGTGTGTGTGTGCTCGATCTTAACAACTACTGGGCATCAACAACAACAATTACATCTCAACTAGGGAAGCAACATCAAGAAGAAGAAGATAAACAACAACAACAACAAAACTACAATGGATCATCTGAAACTTGTCCAAGTAGTAATAGTAGTAGTAGTGATCAACATCAATATATAATATAATAATAACATTAATAACAATAACCAATATCATCATGATAATAATACTACTTTAGATTATTTACTACATGTATTATGCAAAGAATGCGAAGATAATAAATGGTATTGATGATGATGATGAGGATGATGGGTAGTAGATATAGGTAGCCGATTATAGTATTAGTATTAGTAGTAGAGTAGTAATTGTAATAGTAGTAGTAGTAGTAGTAGAAACTTTTGTCTCCCTCTCCACCACAATGTATATATAATGTAAATACGTGTGTTGTATTTATGTTTACTAGGAGTTCTGCTTCCTCTAAAGATGTGTTCTCCTATCAAATGGTCAATAGAATCACTTCTGGTACTAACAAGTACTAAACACTACTGATTAATTCTGAAATATGGTATACATAGCAGCACCTATATCACCCTTAAAGATAAGATTGTGTGTAAGAGAGAGAGAATCTTTTGATTGTGTTGATTGGTTCATGTGTAATCAATAACGAATCAATGAATGCAAAGGAGGAGGAGGAGGAGGAGGAGGAGGAGGATATTTTTCAAATTATTCCTTATTTATAATTATTATGGGATGGCAATAGTAGTAGTAGTAGTTGTAGTAGTAGTAGTAGTAGTAAAACGTTGATGCTGTCGTGGGGTGTTATATCCTTGTTCCTTAACAACCTCCTTGTTATCATAACATCATTCACACATTGATTGATTATTGCTCGAATCCTCCTCCTCCTCCTCCTCCTCTTCCTTTGAAACCTTATCATTCCATCATTATCATCATCATCATCATCATCATCACCACCATTTTTACAAAACGATGATAGTGAACAAACAGGATCAATTATGAGTGATGTGTACGATCTTTCTTCCGATTAGTGCTCAGAGTTTCGAGGTCTAGAGTTTACACGCGACTTCAGGTTTCATGGAGAGTGCATTACTATCCTCATATATTCAGTTTGTTTATGCGAAAAGAGAGAGAAAGAGAGAGAGGGAGGAGATGTAGGACAACAAATCATCATCGTCGTCATCATCAACATAGTTAGTGATACTAGTACAATTAAGGAGTGGATAAATACTAGTCTTATAATAATATAGCATACTTGTTACCAATTGATTAGATCAGCACCTCAAATGGGGGCAATAGCACTTGTTGGTTCTGGAGATCAGGTAGTAGGAATGATGGAGTCGTTCGTTGTTTTATAACCATGGTGGTGATGATGATAATGATGGTAAGTGTGACAGTAGTGCTGATGATGGCAAATACATGTTTGTCTTGCCATAGTTACTATTATTGTTATTATTATTATTATTGTTATTATTATTATTACTCTTCTTCTCGTAGAATTATCCTTCTTAAATCTTGTCTTTTCTGTTTCTTCTTCTTAGCCTAACTCTTATTCTTATTCTTTTTATTCTTCTTCATTTTTCTTCTCTTAAGGCATTGAAAGCTTTAGGACTTAGTCATCAGACCACAGAGTACAGCTACTACTACTACTACTACTACGACTAATAATAATAATAAGTCATCAGACCACAGAGTACAGCTACTACTAATAATAAAATAAATACTAATACTACTGGCTCTACTATTAGCACACTGTATAAAGTAGTAAACCAACTACTGGCAGAAAAGAATAAACTGATCGATTATCATCGATGCCATCATCATCATCACCATCACGCAATAATCTTCTTTTCACCATAATAGATACTAGGTAACATCTCATCATTATTATTATCGATTATGGAAAGCACGTTAGTCATGCACACTTTCCTACTACACAGAAAGTGCATTAAAGCAATGATGACCCTCCTCGTTTCACACATTGCTGTTGCGGTACTACTACTACACTTCAGTCAAAAAACAATATAATTCATCTTAATAAAAATGTATTTACATATATGTATATTATATATATATATATATATATATATATATATGTGTGTGTGTGTGTGTGTGTGTGTGTGTTTGTGTGTATCGGCGAATAAATCAGTTCTTTGAAGACAATTTGATGCATAAATTGACATATAAATATATGTGTCCATGCATGTCTCAATGTGGGACATCAGATAGGAGCCTTGGCAATGAGAAGACAGAGGCATGTGACTCTGGATGATGATGCTGCTTCTTCCGTGAACAGCATCTACTTCACGTTAAACAACAACAGCAACAACTACAACACCGATGATGCAACTACTACTTCCAAAAACGTAACCAGAACTAGTGACAAAACAACTAGTTGGCTCCATCGACTCTTCAAATCAAATTTGAAACAAAAAACAAGGTAGCTAAAGCTAGTTGAAACCATTAGCGCATCAAATTGTGCCCATGCACACACCTCACAATGGCACAAAGAGACACGGCCACATTTCCTGTTCCGCATCCATCTTCAGTTCTCTCACATCAACACTGAGTGAAAAAAGCTGGTCACACGCACGGCGAGGATGCTGCTTACTTAGCTGCTGCGTTAATGTTGTCGCATTGCAACAATCTTTGCATCATTCCACCTTGTGTTGTGGTTCTTAGCTCGCATCGTCATGCGGATTGTGCGTCGCATGCATGAATTGCATTGCATGCTAGCATGGTGGTGGTAGTTCCATGTTCCATGCCTAGCTGTTTTTGCATTTGTTTCCGCTACATGCGGGCGCTGGAATCGACCGATCGATGTGATGCGAGCGCAACAAGCAGCAAGTCGATCATCTATGATGCAAGCTGAGCAGAATGTGCACGCACAATGAGTCACGCAGTGCCAGCGTGCATGTAACTGTTTTCACACACCGCATCGATCATCGACGATTCCGATTCCATGCTAGCATGCAAGTCGTTGTCACACGTAGCAATGAAAACGGCCACGATGAAGCCGCAGTGTGCTGGATGCATGCTGGCATGGAACAACAGCGTGTTAAGGGATTTCATGTGGCGGTGTTGTCTACGTGGCGGCACATCTATAGACAAGCGCAAAGCTTTAGGCAATGCGTCATGTGTGGTCGTTGGCGGCATGGCGGAACGAAATGACGTACAGAGGAGTCTGCGATCCACTTGCCTGTTATTTTACTAATTGGTGAGCGAAGTGTTGCTAGACTGAGGAGTGACTAAAATCTGTCATTTGTGATCATACAATCGTCGTCATTTGCATCTAGGTTGCCAGCAATGATTGATTTTGTTGCGTATAGCTGGCCATTGAAAATTCTGCCCTTTAGCGGGTGTGCACGAGGTGAGGCGCACGCTATGCACCAACACACACTTGACTACGTACAACTTCTTCTTCGATCCATTCTACACGCATTGTCCTACTACCGCTCACATAACATCTCATATTATTTTCCTGTAGCAGCATGCACATCTCCCATTCCCCCAGTAGAATCTTCCCGTTTCGGTTTAGCTTGCAGAGAAACATAATCGCTTGTCAACGAAGGAGCAACATTGCATGATGTTTGCCCTCCTTCGTTATTTCTCATAATATCGTCGTCATCGCTAGCAACATCAACAACATTTTGCTTTGGCCTTCGTCTGTTAGCCTTTTCTGGAATTGATATTTGCACGTAATTGTCTTTCTTCCTCTTCTTCTTTTTCTTCTCATTCATTTTTGGCTGTTGTGATTGATCTTCATTATATCTCACCGTAGTAGTATCATCAGAGTTAGTTTCTGTGATAGGAAGTGAAGCAGACGAAGACGATGATGGCAATGACTCAGTAGTCGATGAAACACCTACAATTTTAAGATGATTGAATTGGAATGGATTAACAACACAAACACAATCTTCCTCTAATTTATTTAGATCATTGCAGAAAAAGTTTGCAAACTCTAATTATCATCCGTTTATCTCCCCTCTAATAGCTCAAATATCTCCTTACAAATCTCAATTCAGATAATTTTAGAGTACTCCTCTTTCTGATCATCATCATCATCATCTTCCACTTCCTCATCATATCATCATCATCATCACCTGGCAATCCATCTGCTGGTGCGGATAATGTTTGCATCATTAATGATGGCTAATAAATAAACATAGACACACTCATTAGGGTTGTACTACTATTATTACCACTACTACTACTACTATTACTACTACTACTACTACTACTACTACTACTACCACTACTACAGCAAACACAACGAGAGAATAATGGTGGATAGACTTAATAATAATAGTAAGAATAATAGAAATGCTCATCAGAAGTCAGTCCTAACACTAGCTTGCATCAGGAATACAAACGACAAGCATCTTGTTCTTCATTGTAAGCAGTAGTAGTAGTAGTAGTAGTAGTAGTAGTACTTTTGGTTTTTGCAAAGGAGGAAGTGTGGGCGATGGAAGAGAACTTGCAGCATCAGAATGATGTCCCTCCACCTGCTTTTGTTGGTGCTTTGGATGGTGAGGAGGTACTGATAGAGAACTAGACATGGTAGCTTTCACTCCTCCTCCTATCTGGTTCCCCCCCCCCCTTTTTATGAGGGATAGCCTCTTCTGTAAAGGAGTTTCTGGCCTCGGTTTCAACTCCGATTTCTTCTTGACAACTGGTAGTGGAACATCGACTACGTTGACCCTTCTCCGATCATAGTTTTCACTTGGTTTTGACAAATACTCGCTCATGCCGAAAGAAGATGCATCATTACCCTGGTTTCTACTACTGCCTATTGTCTCCTGTTGTTAGTTATTATTAGGAAATCAGGCGAGCACGTAACAAAAGCATCAGATATCCATGTAGTACATATGAGCTATTGAATATTGTCATCATTGTGGAAGACTTTTTTGAAGTGCAGTAATACATAATTTTGATGTCATCATCATCGTCATCATCATCATCATCATCGTCATATGTCACAACCTACCTCACCATATTACCACCTCTTCATCTGCTGCTACTACTACAACAACAACAACTACTACTACTACTACTATCTCTCTTCATCTCCTATTTGAATGAGCAACTACCAATTAGACCTCATCATCATCATCATCATCATCATCATCATCACCATCACCACCACCACCAGCATTTTTTTAGTATTCCTACTAGTGCTACAACGAGCACTGCACTATGATTAGTACTGATCAGAACTATCACATTCCTAAATCATAGTTGATGATCAACAACGATGTCATAAAACCACGACGACCGACCTCAAAGGCGTATGGATTCAAAGTTGCGGAATTATCTTTGGAATCAGCAGCATCCAAGTCTTCCATACGTGCAAATTGTCTGAGCTCCTCAAGGACCATATCAGCTTTGTCTCCTGTGATATGATTGTTGTGATGATGATGATTACGATGATAGCTGAGAAACAACCGATGAGTTTTTGCACGATATAGCTTCTCATTGGATTGCCATAGCGATGACTAATTTACCATAAATCTCCTTCAATTTCTTCCTGAAAGTCTCTTCTCCTTCTTCGACAAGTAAATTTAAGGCTTCTTCCAATTGAGAAGAAAAGTTATTATTATTTTTTTCTCCTTTTTGTCCAGAAGAAGAAGATGATGATGATGCTCTTCTAGCTTCTTCCACCTCAGCTTCTACTTCTGATGCGTAATGATGAAACAGAGACGCACCTGAAGACAATAGATGATGATTATCATAACATGTGTGTTATCTGTTAAACAATGGAAAACAATTAGACGCAGGAGTAGTGTACCGATGTACTAATCTCTTCCATTATTTGCACTCATCATTATCATCCTTCGATGTACTAATCTCTTTTACTCATGTTACTCATCATTAGTTTCCTAACTTGGTGGGACAACGCTACCTCGTAACCGCTGGACAAACAAATCCTCAACTACTACTTCTACTACTACACTAATCATCATCATCATTGTAGTCAGACAGCACTAACCCTCTACATTCCTCATCATCTTAGCTACATCAACGTTTTTAGATCCAGGGCCTGAATATCTGCAGAGGTAGTGAAGTATTTTAACAGCATGTAAATTTCACATTGAGACAGATTGTGTGCAGCAGTAATCACATATTGTTTTGGAATCGCTTGGTGTTAGGATGAATATAGTGTTTATGATCAAGAAGCCATGATGTACGTGAACAGCCATGTGCAGCATTAAAAAGTATCATCATGGTGCTGCTTTATAGTCAACACTTCTATATGTAGTAACACTGCTACTAGCAATGTGTCAGCTTCACAATTATGGCTTTTGAGATTGTTTTAAGAAGGATATTGAATGAAAGGAGGAGAATCTCAGATTGCTGTAGTTTTCCTTGATCAATGTTAGGAACTCTGTGTTATGCTGTACATGGATTAAGTTATAACACATGTTACCCTTTTTCATTTGCTGTGATTACTGTTCTGAATAATTCGTAAAGTTCTTTATTTTGGCCGAAATGCCTACTTGTTGCCCTATCAGGATCTGGCTTTATGAACACCCCTATGAGAGATAGATAGATGAATAGATGAGAGGGAGAGACAATGAAGAATAATCTTTACAACTTAGAATGATAATGGCAACAACAAGCCGCCTGTAATGCGAAAGCAAAAATTTTACTACTGATCAATAATTGCCAAGCATGTGAAATACAGTGGTAACAATATTGCAGCGCAACTATGCTGAAAATAGTAGTATGCAAGAACATTGGTGGTGGTTGTTGTTTTCTTCTGTTGTTCATTGATCTACTACCACATGATTTTTCCTTGAGCTCCTTATCGAATTTTTCTACTTTTTTAAGATTTCGTATTTCCACTTTGCGCGAGGGTGCTTTACCAAGAACATCAGAGCTAGCTGAGAGAGTAGTAGAGAATGTCTTATCATTAGAGAAAGTAGTAGTAGTAGTAGTAGTAGTAGTTGTAGAAGAGAGGACGAAGAAGAAAAGGAAGAAGAAGAAGAAGGCGCTACTGCCAGAAGAAGAAGAAAAGGAAGAAGAAGAAGAAGGCGCTGCTGCCAGAAGAAGAAGATGGAATTTTGAAACAACCTTTTTTCCTTTTCCCATAGGCAATCATCAATGCAGCCCTTTGCCACCTTCCAATCAGCTGTCTATTTATAAGCGAAAGTCTCCTGTTCATCATCATGCTGTTCACTGCTTCCCTATCTCTTCTTCCTCCCCCTCCTCCTCCATGTAAAGGATTGGATGCACATTGTTCCGATAAGAAGACGAGGGCAAAGACGATGAAGAAGAAGATTCTGGAACTACAGGGAGGACTTTGACGGAAAGGGGGATTCGGATTCAATCGAAAAGATATCATGAAGAATAAGGAGAAGCTGCCAAACGTCTTCTATGTTTGCCGATGAGGAGGAAGGAGAGCCATCATCATCATCATCATCCTCATCATCATCATCCTCATCATCGACGTCGCGTCGTAGTCGTAGTCGTAGTTGTTGTCGTTCTGAACTACTCTCCTTTGAAGGGTTTTTCCTGCTGCGACAACAATACTTTCCATATTAGCGAGAGATTTTTTGCTGCGACAAGAATACTTTCCATATTAGCAAGAGATTTTTTTGCTGCGACAAGCATTTCAAGCCGACTCACGTTTGCCAGTCAATCGTCGTGTGGTGGATGGTAGTGTATTAGGGGGAGGAAGGGTTAGTTAGCTACTGCTGTCGCTCGCTCGCTCGGGGATTCGGTGGCGAGGATAGGGGGGGCGGTATCTGTCTCTCTATAAGTAGGACGTGTCTACGACGAATTACTTCTCATTGATTCTTATAATGTAAAACACGACATCAGGTTATGCCCCCCCCGTCCTTATTCTCAGTCTGAGCTTTTGCAGCATTCAATGAAGCATCATAAAGGAAGAAGAATCTCTCTAGAGATCCTGCCATGTCTTGTGGCCGCATCAACGATGATCTTAGTGTTACTACTACAGAGCACATATTATCACGTGGAAGAAGAAGCAGCAGCAGCAGCCGCATTGACAACTCCCTTGAAACGCACCATGAACAACTATATTCGGACTAGGCAAGAAACAGGTGGTGGTTCTTCTTTAGCGACGGTCTACACAAGAAGGAGATTGAGGAGACCACGAAGTCAAGAGACTAAAAATTTTTCTCCAAGTAGTAGTATTCTTGGAGATTGCAAGGATATAGCACAGACATCTTATTCGTCACCGTTGACTCCTAGCCCCCCCTTTCGATCGCGTAGCTTGCGAGGAGGGGGAGGATCCATGAGTGCAGAGAAAGTTTCATCATCATCTTCTTCAGTAATAGGAAACGAGGCAACAGCTGCAAAAACTCGATTGGTATTATTTCTATCGTTGTCATTGTCATTGTCCGTCGTCGTCGTCTTTCCTCGTGGTTCTCATCGTCGCCAAAAGCTTTCTACTTATCCTAATAATAATTATAATAATAATAATAATAATAATCATCATCATTATCATCATCGTCATCATTCTTTTTGTTCTCTTCAGAATGATAATACGGCAGAAAAAGCCACATGGGCACAAGCGGCAATGGATGTATCTTTGGAGGAGGCCGATCCAGAGATGGCTGCTATTCTTAGGGGAGAAGAACAGAGACAAGTCAGGGGTAGGCCATTTATTATCTGACTTATGATGATGATGATGATGATGATGATGATAATGACGAAATGATTTCCTGATATTCAACATCAATGCATATCCTTGTATCCATCCATCCATCTTTGTTAGTGCAACGTAGATGTGAGTTTAAATGAATTCATACTGAAAACAATACGATGGTCTTTCAGAATATGTTGTCAGCGAGACTCATAACTTATTGCTTTCGCGTCGTCGATCACATGGTTGCAGGATTGGAGTTGATAGCATCAGAGAACTTCGTTTCTAAGGCTGTATTAGAGATGTTGGGTTCTGTATTCACGAATAAGTACTCGGAAGGCCTACCTGGTAAAAGATACTATGGGGGAAATGACTATGTTGACCAGGTGGGTGCTGTGAAACAAATAACTAATAATGCATCTAGCTAGCTGTATCCACGAGTGATTGGAAGAAGAATTGAAACAAACAGCAGCACACGATAATACTAATAATAGTAAGAAGAAGAATAAGTTGTTTCTTCTATTTAATGATGATATAGATGGAAAGATTGTGTCAGCAAAGGGCTTTAAAGGTACTAGAACGATAATACGGAGCAGCATATAATCAATCACTTCCATATGCAATAAAAACTAACCTTTCGCAGAAGAAGCAGCAGCAGCAGCAGCTATGAATAATATTATAACATAATCATCATAACACTGTTTTCCGACACAACTATGAGGATAATGATGATGATGATGATTATGATTATTATTATTATTATTAGGCGTTTTCGTTGAGTTCTGAAGATTGGAGTGTGAACGTACAAGCATACTCTGGAAGCCCTGCAAACTTTGCTGTATACACAGCGGTATCAATTCATACTATTGTATTCCATATCAATAAAGTAGCAGTAGCCTCCCTTCTCAGAGAGAGAGAGAGAGAGAGAGAGAGAGAGAGAGAGAGAGAATGATTGAGTGTGTGTGTGTGTGTGTGTGTGTGTGTGTGTACGTCGTCTGTCTGTATTTCTTCTTCTCCTACCTCTGCTTGAAACGATGATAAGGATAACACGACAAATTGTGAGCGCTGGTGCTTCTTACATGTAGTAATATATTAGTGGCAAGTAGGTATTAAATCCACATGATGGGATGATAGTGTTTACATGTATAATAATAATAGGTATTGAATCCACATGATCGAATCATGGGCCTAGATTTACCATCTGGAGGCCATCTCACACATGGGTACTACTACAACTACTACTACTACACCATCATCATCATCATCGTACGTCATTGTTGCTCCTTATGTCATGCTGCTATAGTTGTTGTAATACTAATTTCAGTCTTCTATATTTTGTACTCCACCTTATCACTGTCTTTCTCCTCCTAGTGGTACTACTAAGTTCAGTCTCCATTTACACTAACCCTATCATCATCATCACTCTCTTCCTCCTTAGCTACTATACAGCGACACGCAAGATTTCCGCAACATCAATTTACTTTGAGTCCCTCCCTTACCAGCTTTCTCCATCAACAGGTGTGCTACTTGTTGTAGGAGGAGGAGGAGGAGGGGAAGGAGAGGGAGGAGGAGGAGGAGGAGTATTGGCGTTTTTTAAGTAGTATCATCATATGGAATCATAACAGCTGTAGTAGTACCAACAGGAGTCACGTCACAGAAAGATGACATGCCACCTCCTTCTTCTTCTTCTTCTTCTTCTTCTTCTCTACGTGATGACAGGGCTTGTCGATTACGATGGCTTAGAAGAAAGTGCTCGTCGGTTTTTACCCAAAATTTTGATTTGTGGTGCTAGTGCGTATCCCCGTGATTGGGACTACAAGAGATTGGTAGTAGTAGTAGTTGTATTCTCTTTAGGAAGGGAGGGAGAAAGGGAGTGATAATAATGACAGCATCATCGGTAGTAGTAGAAACACGCACACACACACACACCATATCCATATCCATATCCATATTAATTTTTGGACCATCATAGACGATCAGAACCACTACCCATGATATTATATGTGTGAATACACAAACACACACACACACACACATATATATATATATATATATATATATATATAATATACAAGATACACACATTATAGAAGTGATAATCGGATAGAAGGGGGGGGGGAGGTTTATGAATATTGTTAAGCAACTTTGATGATACGCAGTACTACGTGATGATGATGATGATGATAATAAACACAGCGTGAGATAGCAGACAGTGTTGGTGCCCTTCTACATTGTGATATGGCTCATTTCAGTGGGCTGGTGGCCACGGATCAGGTTGTTGCTTAGTGAGCAAACCATGTTGTTCAATCGAGTAGTTCAGTAGTGGGATTTGGTTCCTTTCTTTCACAAACGAAGCTGTTCCAACAATTAATTGCTGATATTTTACATCATCGTTATTATTATCTTCATCACCGACATGATCATCATTTTCTTCGTCTTGTCGTTTATAAATGGAATTGTTGTATCAGGTTGCCTCCCCTTTCGAATATTGTGATATTGTAACCACAACTACGCATAAAAGCCTACGAGGTCCCAGGGGAGCAATGATCTTCTCTCGAAAAAATGTTACAGTGAAAGGGAACACGCAGCTCCTTGATGATGCAGTCAATTTTGCTGTTTTCCCCTCTCTGCAGGTGGTTAAAACCTGAGCTGCTGCTGCCTCTAATTGAATAATCAACTTAAGTTAGTAGTAGAGTAACCCAAATGCTGCCTGTGAAAGAATTAAGAAAGAGATGTTAGTAGTTTTAGTAGTAATAGTAGTAGTAGTAGTAGTAGTTTTAGTAGTAGTATAGTAGTAGTTTTAGTAGTAGTAGTATAGTAGTAGTAGCAGCAACCTTTATTCGTCGTCGTCGTCTTCGTCGTCTAATACCTGAAACAACAACAACAACAACAACAACAACAACAACAAGAACAAGAAGAAGCAGCAGCAGTAACAACAAGGATAATGTACATGGAAATGATTAGGGTGGCCCCCATAACAACGTGATTGCTGCACTAGCATTGCAACTAAAAGAAGTGGATTCTCCTGTTTTCAAAGAATATTCGCACCAGGTGAATGGGTGGTGTTTCTTTAATGTTTCTTTAAAATTATTATCATTATTAGCAAGCTGCTATATTATTAAAACAACAGAACAACAACAACAAACGTATGATCTGATAATTTACATATGCTCCTCCTCCTCCTCCTCCTCCTCCTCCTCCTCCTCCATCTCTCCGTTTGCTTGTTTAATTCTTAAGGTTATACGAAATGCTAAGGTACTGGCAGACACCTTAATATCCAAAGGTAGAATCGATCATCATTTTAACCACAAACGAGTTGTAAGAAAATAATACGATGGTAAGTAAGAATGATGGTGATAATAAAGAGTATTACCTTCTCATATATTGTCATAATCATCATCATCATCATCATCATCATCATAGTTTGTTGCTGCAAAATAGGCTACAAGCTAGTGACAAATGGAACAGATAATCACTTGATTCTTTGGGATCTAAGACCTCACAACATCACAGGAAGCAAGGTAGGATATGATTGCTTGTACTTATTCGTCCTCATACTCGTTCTGATAGTTGTAGTATGCTGATAGTGGTGCTGATATCATCTAAATTTTGAAGACTTTTCTTCTTTATCATCATCATCCCTCCCTCTCAATAGATAACAAACACCAATTGTATCTTATCATCATCATCATCATCATCATCATCATCATCGTCAGATGGAAGCCTTGTGTGAAGCTGTAAGCATAACCCTGAACAAAAATGCTGTATTTGGAGATACAAGCGCACTCACGCCAGGGGTGTGTGTATGTACGCACTATGATGATGATGATGATCACACTGAATGAATAAGAGAATCTTCAAGCATTTTATAATAGAACATTTGATAGTAAAGACAACAACAACAATGCAGACAATGTTAAGTCTATTATGACTGAAATAATAAAAGTAATAATGATGGCAAGAAATAAAAATAATAATGTCAACAATTGCAAGCAACGTGAGGTGTGATTGTGATTTCACTACTACATATACCATTATAAGACAAGCAGCAGCACCAATGATAGATTTTTAATTCATTGCATTGTATTGCAGGGAGTACGTGTTGGCACACCCGCACTTACTACAAGAGGATTCTTGGAGAATGATTTCATCAAAGTCGGACAATTGCTAGATAAGGCATGTACTCTCGCTCAGAAGGTGATATTAAGAATAAATATTGATAATTAATAAAATAATAATAATAATATTATTTTTATTATTATGTGTATGATGTTGGAGTGCTATGCTGATGTAGTGTATTTCAGATTCAGCGTGAATCTGGAAGTAAAAAGCTTGTTACATTCAAACAGCAAATGCAAGGACATCCTGAGGTACTAATACTACTACTACTTACTGCTACAACTATTACTACTACTCAAAATCTACATTTGAAATGATGATGAATGATGATGATGATAATGATGATCAATCATAAATCTTGCTGGTACTTGCTTGATTCGTAGGTACAGGCTTTGAAGGTTGAGGTGGAGAGTTTTGCAAGTGGCTTCTTCTTCCCCGGTATAGATACTTCTTCGTATCGATGACAAGAGGCATCATCAACAAGGCAGATGCTAGTAATCATCATACATGATGGGTTCTGAATGACAACGCGCTCACATCGTGATTGCATAGCAACTATGACACATTTATCAAAACAACTCCTCACCACAAATCACCAACTGTGTGCGTACCACAGAGGCTTAGAATTGGATATTTTTCCAATCGCTAGATCGCTCACACCATCTAGACTCTGTGGGGGCAATTGCTTGTGAGGCCAACGTGCATGCTAGCATGGCTAGATGGCGCGAGGGGGGACACCTTTACAAGTCGATCGCACCTGCAGCCTGCACCATGCTAGCATGTGCGCTCTAGCGCTCATTGCACACTGGCATGAAAGCACGTGCACCTTCTAGCCACATGCTACTAGCATGCTGGCATGGACGCAGCCTCTAGCTAGCCAGAGGCTAGTTTCAGCCAGCCCATGCCACACACATCTAGACATGCCAGCATGCACACACCTGCACAAGTGCGATGCACACACACTGGACACAGACACACACACACACACACACACACACACACGTGTTGCACATCTCTAGATCTCCAAACAGATCTAGAGATCTCCAGATCTGGACGTGCTGCGCTCTCCAGCTAGCTAGCTGTCCAGGTTGTGTGCTGGTCTGGCAGTCCAGCAATGCAAGACGAATGTGATGAATCAAATCAAGTTTGTTCAATGGTCATGCTCATGCAGCTGTGCATGTGGTCAGTCTGCGACCACCAAATGCATGCAAGTGCGCATGCGCATGCATGAGTGCAAATGGGAGTGCACGTTGTGCTTTGTCATGTCTCACATTTTCATGCAGGCATGCTCATGCAGGTTCAGGCTGCATCCACTGTGGCTCAGCTAGTCACACAGGGGCATGCAACGTGACACGTTGCATGCCCAGAAACATTGTTGCAGGAGGGGGCACGTGCAGCGGGAAAACATCCATCTCGGTTGTCAAACCGTGGATGTTTTCCAGGAGCACCCTCGGTGTCTCACTTGCGACAAGGAGTCGGCCCACGCAGTGTGACATTTCAGGGAAAAATGGCGGGGATTTTTCCCGAATTTTTGGGCCACTGTGGCTGCGCAGCATGCTGCTGATGGGGATGCTGTGTGCCCAGCGCATGACGTGCATTGGCGCTCAATGATTGGCCAGTTTGGCATGCTCTGAACGACCCGCAAGCAAGCGGCAAGCTTTCTTCTTTGGCAGTTTGCTCATGCATGGTCACCTCACGTCACACGTTCATCAGGGTGTTGGTTTTGTGGACTCAAGCATTGTCAAAGCACACATCAGCACGGTTGTGTTGTCAGCGCTGCGCAATGCAACTGCACTGGTGGCGGACGAACTGCGTCAAGTGATGGATCAAGGGAACTCGATTGGGTCTCAGGATGTGACCAGGGACCATGTGGAGGGAGCTGAGGGCAAGGAGACCAAGTCAGAAAAATCGGAAGTTTGGACGGGAGGCAATGGGCTTCGGGAAGGTGTCCCGGTGGCTCAGCCCGTGGCTTCTGAGCGTTCACATGAGCTTGGAACGGGCGCCCGGCACTCCCTGACCGTGCAGGACGTTTTGGAGCAGTTTGGGAACTTGGGTGTTCACGACAGCCGACGGGTTGCAAAGTGTGTCTTGCACTGCGACGGCATCGATGAAAGTGTGGATGACTTGGTCAAAGTGATGACCAATGACTCATTGGAATCGCGGGAGTTTGCACTTTGTCGTTGCATGGACAAGGGGGCAACTTTGCGAACTTGGGCCTGCACGTTCAAGAAAAGCAGGGACCCGGATCGTGCTCCACCAGGCACGCTGGAGACGAAGGAGCGGAAGGCCAAGCAGCAGCCTTCTGTTCGGGACATCACGGGCGCCATCGACTCACTTCGACGGCACTGCCCGATCAAAGGGAAGCTGTGTGTGGCTGCTGTGAGTCCACCACAGTTTCGCAGGAAAGCTCGTGGGCTTTGTGATGAAATCAAAGCACGCGCTGCTTTGGTCGGTCAAACCGACTTGGGGTTCGGTTGCAAACGTTTCCAGACGTGTTCATCCTCTCGTGCGCTTGAGAGGCTTCGTCGGGAAGCAGTGAGGAACCGGTGTGACTCAGAGACTCCAGAGGACCAGTTTGAGATGGCCCTGGAGCATCCATGCGATGAGGAGGACAAAGATGAGCTTCAACGGGACTTCGAGGATGAGCTCGATTTTCTTCGTCGAAAGCGGCATCGCCACGTTGATGCGACACACCGGCAGTTCAGCGAGCTCACACTGGAGTTGCTGGGCCACGTTTTGGTCGTGCTGACAAGTTGCGGTGCTTTCAGCGCTTGTTGGCAGGCCATCAACCACGCGACAGGTTCATCGCGCCACTCAATGGGTTCAGGCCGCACGACGTCGATGAGCTTGTCAAGCATTTGAGGCCGCTGGAGGAGAGCCATTGTGATTTCAAAGCTCACCCTCTTCATTCTGATGCTTCTGCAGTTGCAGGACCTGCGGTGCAGCGTGAATGCGTGCACTTCAAACGTGGGAAGTGTGATCACGGTGATGAGTGCAAACTTTTGCACACCAAGCAGCAGACCACAAGTGAGCAGAAATCCAGGAAGTGCACACTGGAGCAGCTTGATGGGATGAAGAGTCAAGACTGTCTGCTTCACTTGAAAGGCAAGTGCCATCGTGGGGACAAGTGCAAGTTCCGCCACGGTGCTGGGAGTCTTGAAGCTGCTGGAGGGGTGCCTGTGGGCTTTTCCTCTCACACCTGTGAGGAGTCTGCCGATGCTCCCAAGCAAAACACGGAAGCATCGCTCCTCCAGGTCAACTCCCAGTCACTTCCTGAGTTGATCAGAGAAAGTGAGCAGCGTCATCGTGAGCGAGACCCAAGTTTGAGGTCTCGGAAAAAAGTCAAGTGCTTCCTGCAGGCGGACGATGGCGCCGTTGCAGCACTTGGTCCAATCGACTGGTGTTGAACACCAGTGCAAATGGGTTCGTTCTGAAGCTTGCTGAAACTTCACTTTTGAACAAGCTCGTTTGCACTGGTGTTGAACACCAGTGATCGATGATGGGGCCCAACCTGCCACCACTTCAGAGGCTCCGTGCCAAAAGTCAAAATCGGCTGGTGTCAAGTTTGGCCACCGTCCGATGGTTGGGGAGGCAGGAGGCTCAAGTTCATCGATCAAAAGTGAAACTTTGCGAGAAGTCGATTTTGCGGTCCAGATGAAAAAACACGAAAAGCATGGAGCGCACGTTGAGCTCCGCACTTGTGCTCTGGTGCTGTCTGGACCGGTCTCGCAGGACTTTGTGTTGGGCATTGGAACCCTTGACGTGAATGGCATTGACTCTGTTGAGGATCCTGACCCAGTGAAGCGAGTTGTGACGATTGGTGGTGAAATCGTTGGTTCACATCCGTGCAGCGTTGACGTGATGTCAGCGACTGTTGCAACCGTCACGGGGATGGACATGCCTCCAATGGCGGCGGCTCCCGGCGAGGTTTGTGGCATGGATGCAAGCCTTGCGGGAGAATTGCCGGGAGTGGAGGAGGCATCTGCATCGATCGTCAGTTGTGCGCAAAGAGCTGGCGGACACCGTGGATTGTGGTTTCGCAAGTGACCATGACCACGTGATCAAAGCACAAGCTGGCAAGGTTTGCCGGACATCGATGTCAAATCGATGGCAAATCCCATCGAATCTGGTGGAGTGCTTCTCCAGCGATCATCCAGCATTGTGCCGCTGTCAGAGTTTGGCGACCAACGTGCAGTCGCCAACTCTGACTTGGTGAGCGGCCACGTGCTGGACGTGCTCGATCGCTTGGAGCGTGATCGAGGTGGTTGCAAAGGAGGAGAGCAGCACCATCCTCAAGGACGCCATCGACACACACAGCCATCGGGGCAGAGTCAGTTTTCTCCCGAAGTGGAGTCTGGCACCAGGAGCTGGCTGCGTCTCCATCGAGGCTCTCGAGTCTGCGGTGGCAAGCGTTGGTGCTGTGCTTCTTGGCGTTGCGTGGTGATCTGTTGAGGTCACGTCTGAGGCGACTGGCCATGGGCACAAGTCGACGGTCTCCTTGTGAGATGAGGTGCTCGCATTCACGAAGTTGTGATCCAAGGGAGTCGACACAAGGACCATGATGGACGAAGGGTTTCCTGTTGGGGCGTTTTTTGCCAACTGCACGCCTGGCTTTTGCCAGGATGGTGTTGGTCACATCGACGGGAAGGCATTCGTGCCATTCGTGGTTTGCAAGAGCTTGACCAAGGGCTTGCATGCGGTCCCCACGTTTGTTCCACGAACGTTCAGGCAGTGGTTGGGGCGGCTTCGTGCCCCATCGTGGGAACGCTGCTGCTTGTTGTTTGTGATCGCTGCCGAGGCCAGCGAGGGTGTCGCAGGACAGGAAAGTGGATGCCCCGCGTGCAATGGCTTCAGAGGTGCAGAATGTGTGGTCTGGGGATGAGAGTTGAACTTGGAGGACGTCATTGGTGCCAATGTGCTCCACTCTCGTGTGTTTCCCCATCGCGACGTTCCACTCAAGGTCGACATGGTGTTCACCCAAATCGTTCATGGTTTGGGGAAGGTTTTCGCCTTCGCGGTTGGATTTCGAGTCCCCACGTGCTCCGATGATTCTGCCATTGAAGTCGCCTCCGGACAGGAAGCTGTCACGTTTTCGTTCGCCCATCAGGAGTGCACTGAGAGCCTCCCTGCGGCGGGCATCTCCAGCACAAGGCCAGCAGGCTGTGTGAAATGCCAGTTCATTGTTGCCAATTTCAAACCATGCGTTGAATTCATCATGGGAGAGGATTGATGGCGGGATCTTGCTCAAGATCCCCATTCCTCTGGGCCGCGTTTCATCCAATGCATGGCACTTGTGGTCGCCGCCTGAGACGTCTTCGTTTTGCAACTTGGCATCAAATGGACACGCGACGTCAATTTTTTCTCTGGCAAGGGACTTGATTAGCAGGCTCCTCTCATTCCGCAGGCCACGCAAATCAAAGAAGGCTGCTTTCAATGGAATGTCCCTTGCAGCGGCGGGAAGGTGTGGGTGGACGAACGGTCACGCCAGCACGCGCTGCCCAGCTGTGGACGTTTGCGAAAATGGCAACTGGGCTGAAACCACGATTGCATGAAACTTCATGAGACTTCGAACAAGAGGCGTTCCTCTTCATTAGCTCACTCAATGAATCTCATCGCAAACTCAACCCAGAGGCCAGAGTGGGGGCGCGCGGCGGCGACGTTCACGTGCGACCTTCCCGGGAGACATTGATTTCATTTGTTGATTCGGCCTCCTACATGTACTCTCGAGATATTAATTTTATTTATTAATTCGGCCTCACTTGCTACCCCTCTCTCTCCCCATCGGGTACATTATTCACATAGATCTAGATCTTCTACTACTATAGATCTGGGAGGAGAGGACAGACAATCTTTATTGCAGGTAAGTCAGGAAGGAAGCTAGGTTGTGGTGGCGGAAACGTTCATTGTAATCTGATGTGGATGACACAATTACTAACCGAAAGCTACAGCATCTGATCGATTTCATTCTCCAGGCAACTTGACGGGTCACTGGAGCACACAATAATCTGAATAATTTAGCATCATGTTGTTGTTTGCAACCCCACCTTCCACAACCCTGCTCTACCATCTGCTCCTCCTTGTCAACAACTTTGCCTATTCGTCATCATCAATGGAACTCAAACATGTGGTTTATATGTCTCGCCACGGAGTACGTTCGCCATACCCACCTGAATTTGGATACGAGGTGCGTGGGGAAGATACATGAATGAAAGCAAGTCGTTGTCGCTTCAATATTGACAGTGTTCCATGTGGTTGTTGTTATTACATTATTGTTACTTTTATTATTAGGCATATTCGAATAAACCCTTCCCAACTGCTGCAGATTGGGGAATGACGGGTATACATTGTCAGCGATAAGTTGCAATGTTTATTCTCATACGAGTTGAGTGAATGTGTTGTTGTCAGATTATGACTACAATCACCAGTACCTTACAGCACATGGCAAGAAGCTGGTATGTACGTAGTATGAGCAACATTAGCAGCAGCAATAAACAGCAGGAGAGCATGAAACTGAGTAGTAATCTAACTTCAAAGAATAATAATGATAATTAATAATAATAATAATAATAATAATAATAATAATAATAATACATGTACTATTTAGGTTCCTCTTATTGGAAGCTACTTTCGTCAACTTTACCAGTCTTCAGCACTCTTTTCAAATGAAAAACCTCATGGTAGAAGAATAGTCAAAGTTGTAGCCAATGTGGGGATGTGTGTTAAGATGCACCGTACCATAGATAGAGAGAATATATTTTGTATTTGCCTATCATATGATTTCAATTGATAACTGGTGTTGTTTTAAAGTGATGATGATTATTATCCTCTCTACTACTACTACTACTACTACTACTACTACTTTAGAATGCCCCACAACTTTGCAAGTTTATGCTGATGACTCTATAAGAGATGTCCAGGTGATTTGTTATTATCGGTAGGAGGAGAGGGAATAATAGCACCATTATATCTACGACGACATATAATTATATTTAAACATGTAGCCATCCTCTCTAAGTTGATGATTTATATATATATATATATATATATATATATATATATATATATATTGCAGACAGCGAGACTGTTCCTCGAAGGATTTTTGCCCGAATGTCATGTGGTAAGAAGCAGCAAAAGAGAGAGAGAGAGAGAGAGAGAGAGAGAGAGAGAAAGTAGTGAGAAGACTTAAGAATTTAATATGCTGCGGCTGCTGGTGATGGTGTGATGTATATATATATATATATATATATATATATATAATATGAACAGGAAGTTGCAGTCGCAAATGGGTCGCAAGCATTGATGGAACCTGTTTTGAGCGATCACTTCAACACCTCATGTCCCTTGGCGACATACGTAATGTAGAAGAAAAGCAACAACTCAAACAACTTTTAATGTATATATATAATATATATCTACCATTGATGGAATAACCACTGAATTATCCTTGTCCATTATTCCATCACCATCACCAACAACAACAGCACCAACACCCTCACTTCTTCTCTCTTCCTCCTCCTCCTCATCATCATCTTCTTATTCTTTCACTAGGAGGAGATGAATGGAACATTTGGAGGTAATTTTCCAGCATTATCTGGGTTATACACCCCACAGATAAAGCTTGTTTCAGATATCCTTCAAACAGATAAGGTGCTGCAGTGTTATTTTTTATGCTGGTGTGTACCATATCAACTAACTAATATTTTATAAATACTATTTGTTGTTGAATTAGGTTGCATGGAATGAGTCTGTGTGCTCAAAGGCAGGGCTTGCTCAAACTTATGAGGGAGAGAATTGCACTCTGGACAAATTACGTACAGAATGACAATGACAAGATAATTATGCAGTAAATCACGAGCATCTGACTTTTTCTCTTTTTATTCTTCAGCATTTCAGTACAACGGAGTATATTATCAAGGTAGTGAAAATATGACGTTAACATGCGGATGTTGATGGTGAAAGATGGTCATCATCATCATCATCATCATCATCATCATCATCGTCATCACGCACTTTTTCTATGTGTGTTTGATACTACAAGCGACTGTTAGTATGTTGTGAAAGTTCCACCTTCCTCCTCTTCCTCCTCCTCCTCCTCCTCCTACTGCTATCACCATCAGGAATGGCATTATCTCCTTTATACTATGCTAGCCAATTTGCAGAGACGTGGTTTTTCCAGTAAGTTACTGCTGTCTATAAAAGAGGAGAACAAAAAGAAGATCGATTACAACAACAACAACAAGAAGAAGAAGAAGAAGAGAATATTTGTTATCGTGAGTAGTCTACTATATCTGGAATTTAATAAACACATGTACACCCCCACTGTAATTATGGTTTGATGAAAACATACTGCCTGCATCGTCATCGTTACGTTATTATCATCGTTGTCATCATTTGAAGTTCTACTACTACCACTACTACTACTACTGCTATATCTGTTGGCTTTTCTTCTTATGCTTATATTTGCTCTTATCATGGATTGAACCTATCTTGGATTATATGATAACAAATTGCCAATGATGATAATCATACTGACAATGACTGATGATTATTATGCTCACTACTACAAGATATCTCTCTGGGTTGGAAAATTGGGTGGGTAGTATTAGAGGAGAGGAAGGAGAGGAGGAGAGGAGGCGAAGTGGAAGAGAAAGGAGGGTTGAGTATTATTCAAATATTATGGAATATACAATTATGTAAATGGGTATAAGCATAGTCGAGTTGAGTAATATCCAAATATTATATCATATGTATAATCAGCATACTCTTGAATTTGTAGTCACGATGATAACATCATGCATCATCATGATCATCTTTTATTGGTTGATTGTTGTTCAGGGATTTAACCAAATAAGCTATCTGGAACTTGCTGCTTTGTACAGGATGCATATTCAGGTGATGATAACAATTGATTCATTCATTCATTAATTAATTATTATCATGTAAAAACTACTACAATTTTATAAAAGTAGCTCAATACTAAGTTGTGGGTACTTAACTGATGAGAATCTACTAGAACAAGTTGGTGGTGCTCTTGTCTTTTCATTAATTGTACGAAGGGCACTTGTCATCATCTTATCTAATCACTAATTCATTTCCATACATCATCATTATTATCTCGGCTGCTGCTGCTGCATCCATCCTAAACAATCAAGGTTATGGCATTTGGATCTAACTATTACAACTCCCTCAAGTATGCCTCGCAAACGCTCGGATTTATTCTTGCGGTACTGTGCTTTCTGCCTTTTCTTTTGACAATAAATGGAAAGAAGAAGAAGAAGAAGAAGAAGAAGAAGAAGTGGGTGATGACAACGATAATGATGATGCATTTGCCTTTAATATAGGTTATGGAGCAAGTTGTTACCAACACAAAGATTCAAGGTTAGATGTGTGAAGATTTTATAATTCAATGACAGATGATGGTCTGAATATCTTAAAGAAGTCAAATCAACTCTATTAACTTAAGTGAAAATCTAATATTTGATGAAGGTTAGATGCGAAGATTTTGATAGTGGTGATTGTGATGATGATGGTGATAATGATGAATATGATGATGATCGTGGGTGATAGAAAGGATGATGATAACGGTGACGATGATAATAGAATCCACGCCACCAATTCAATCATTATCATCATCGTCGTCGTCGTCGGAACAACGTTTATTCTTTTGTACAACTAAATACTCTTGAAAGGAGTTCCTGAAGCAGCTGACGATAAGGCTTTTACTCTGCTATTCAATCATGATACAAATGCTTTGTAAGAAGATAAAATTGCTAATATAATATGTTGTGAACAGCAACCTGTATTGGTCACGTACACACACAAACACACACTCTCTATCTTATCGGAAAGCATTACGATCAAGTGCTATATATCTCTTTTTGTCTGTTTTCCTCCTCTCTCCTCCTCCTTAGGTACTTGAAACAACTACTAGATCTGGATTGGCTAGTAGAAACCTTTGCTTTGAATGTAGTTATACTAGTAGTAGGAAGTATAGTAGTATGAGCATATCATCAATATATCTTAGTAACAAGAGGAAAAGAGAGAAGGAGAGAAGAACAATATGCAGCATGTATGTGGTGGTGATATATGGTAATAGATATCATACAATCTACCTACCTACATGCCTCCTCTCCTAATGCTCATGTTGTTGCTTAATCTGTAGTCTGCAAGCACTGCAGGAGCTCTTGTTTTCGAGCTCTACAAAGATGGTAGCAATAGTAGTACTAGCTTCTCCTACAATAAAATCTTATTTGTTGATGTTATTCAAAAAGGGGTATGTGATGTGATAAGAAGTTAATAGAAGGCATCATGGATGTGTTCATCTTTTGTCTTCATTATCATCATCATCATCATCACCGTAATAGCAGTAGTGTTGTGTTATTATCACTTATTCGTTGTTTCCTCATTTTACTTCTGTGACGTCGTGAATGATGATAATAGATAAAGGCGATTATTATGTGAGCTTGTACTATGCGGCTGCCACTCCAGAGCAGCAAAGATATAATCAAACGTAATAATCAATAATAATCACTACATCTGCTGGATATAGAAAATATACAATCAAAGGAAGAAAAGGAAGGATTGATGGTTGTTGATAAGGATGGAAGGAGCTCTTTCTCTTCCTTTGAATAAGCATTCATTATCGTCTACTTCTTCATCATCTTCTTCATTGCATCATTAGCCAGCCAACAAGCTATTCAAGAAATGATTGATCATTATTATAATAATAACTGTTGTAACGATGCTTTTTTATTTTATATTGAAAAACAAAATATAAGTGGTGTTAGAATGATTATTTGTGTAGGGGCAAAAAAAATGCAGTATATTAAATTGTATAATGTTTGTTGTTGTTGCTTTCCCACACACAGCTTGACACTTGAGAATCCGCCTTCAAAATCCCATATGATCATAAGGCCTTGTTCAAATCAACTCTGCCCGTAAGATCGTCATATTATTATATTATATTATATTATATTATATTATAAGATGAATGATCTCTCTTGCTCTCATTCTTTCAATCCATCAAACTTTCTCCTCTTCTTTTCGTAGCAAGATATGTATATATATATATATATATATATATATATATAGATAAAATAAACCCCATCATCATCATTATCTCATATCTGCTGTTTCAGGTATAGCGAATTCAAACGCATCGTTTTGGACGTAATAGAGTTCAGGTGCATGGAAGAGCCGCTCAGGTACTACTTCTTTTGCTGCTGCTGCCACTCGGTTCATTTGGTAGTAGTAAAAATTGGTAATATATGTATTATGCTTGCTGCTTTTTCCATCATGCTATCATTGATTTGTTGTTGTTGTTGTTGATGATGATGATGATGTTTTGTTTGATCAGAGAATCCCTTGTGCAAATGTACCAGTCATTACAACATGCAGATGATGACGGCAATGAAAATTGTGACAACGTGGTCAAATCTTGGTACGTATTACTTGTGTTACTCTTATGTACATAAGGAGAGAATAATTATCATGTAGTGGACCAATTTTGCTACGTTGACACACCATCATCATGTCTCAGATTTACTCCTTCCTTTTGGCCACAACTAGACCTCCTCTTCATAGCTTTCATCACAATCATCATCATCATCATCATTCTTAGGCGCATTTCCTTGATCGTCACAGCTACTATCGTAGGATTACTGATATTTGGAGGTTGAAAAAACAGAAGAGATGAAACACATCAGCATGATCTGTTGGTCTCACTTTCGTTGCTGCCGTTGTCATCATCATCATCATCATCTTAGTTGTTGATACTACTACTACTACTACTACTACTACCTGCTATGCAGCATTGAAGTTGAGTTATTATTTGTTAGGAATAGCATTCCTTCTAGGTCGTTATATTCTGGGACAAATGCAAGGAAGAGAAGGAAGCAGTGATTATAGGCAAGCTGCATTGAATAGTGTTGATGAGGGAGGTACTACTAGTGCAATTAGTTGTTGTTGTTGTTGTTGTAATATAGCAGTGGTAGATAAAAGCATGACCACGAATATGCATTTTTGCACTCACTCTCTCACTACTCACTTCTCCAATGTGTAACTAACCCATTCACCCAAACGATGAATATATTATTTCCTTACTTTAATCACATGATATTCCTACCAAATAGCCCCTCATTGCAATTATCATCATCAGCATGATCATCATCATCGTCATCATTCTGGATCAACCATTGTTAGTCACAGCTTCTTGCTTTTCTTCTTTTTCGTTTTCTTCTTCCAACCTTATCATGACTACGTATATCATCATCATCATCATCATCATCATCATCATTATCATCACAACTACCATCACCAGGACCTATCTGACTAGTACATCAAAGGAAAAGCTCTTCACTAATGAGTAAGTGTCACAAAAGCTATAGTACTCAAAGACGACGACAAGCTACGGAGAGGAAGCAGAAAGATGGAAAAGCATTCGAGGAGGGAAATCAATCACTGAATTATGACGCTCACAATGATGAGCTAAGGCCCATTTCGGCAACAAAGAAAGAAATGCTGCTCACCACCTATGGAAGCTGCATATCCTGCACCTTAAACACTAGTGCTAATAGTACTACTACTACTACTAGTAGTAGTAGTGTATCAAAACAAGTTTCGAGAGCAGACACTGACATTTTCAGGGATGTTATAACCGTATTTGTAAGTAATATTTATTTCAATCTAATTTTGAAGGGGAGAACAGATAGACGATGTGAGAATACACCTTTACTCAGCCGATGATATTATCAATGAGTATTCCTGTGCTTTACACACAAGTTCATCTAGGCATTTTTAATCATATGCACGTGCATTATGCGCGGTAGTATATTGCACAAGCCAACGTCATTGTCTATCAAAAGGCGGCGTGAGCTAGCAGTGGCGTAGTACAGGAGTATGAGTAGACAATTATATTGTTCTTTTGCGACCATAATGTCTAGGTGTTTATTAGCTAGATGTATAGCAAATGCGCTGCAATCTGCAATCCATGCCAGTAGCTGCTGTGCTATTGCCATCTACCTTAGTCTGTAGCAGATATATAGATGTGGAGTATTAATTGTCACACACACGCATCTATAGCTAGCTAGCCATTAATGTATTAAATGTACCACATGTAGTTCTAGATAGATGTTTGTGTAGTCCATCCTAGCAGCATCGTCTAGATGGTGCTTGCTGCAGATGAGTGCTACGTACCAATGATGGCTAGATAGGCTATGCTCTATGCATGAATACTAAAATGGAACATTGCATGCACAGTTACATGCGTTTCTCATAAACTACTACGCTACGACATGTGCATCGCATGAACGAACAATGAAGCTGCACGTTCTTATTTTGGTCGAGCATTAGACACCGTGCAACAACATTGCTGCGAAATCGAACATGCATGCTAGCATCATGGCAGATGTCTATGTACTATCTGTGAGCACTACAGCAGTCAGCAGTGCTAGCTAGCTAGAGTACCATGCTAGCATGTGCGCACATTTCTTAGGTGCATAGCAAAGTTTGGCCTCGTTGTGATTCACGCACTGTTCTAGTGTTGTCCCTCTTTGTTGTGAAATTGTCATGTCATCTCTCTACTCACATTGCGATCACTTGCTTTCTTGTGTAATGCTGGAAAATTAATGAAACACACAGGAATCAGTCATCAGTCATCAGCATCACTGTCACTATTCATTTGCTCATGCGAACACTGAAAGTGCTAAGAAGAAAATAAGCCCTGGCAAACGCAATGAGCAGCATGGTCGATGCATAGCGCAATGCTACAATGACAATCAAATCAAAAACGAATCTTTTCTGGACACACATGGCTTTCTGGCTCCTGCATTTGCATTCTCTAACAAATGCAAGACGGCCATGCTGTGATGATCGTGTGTGCTTGTGCATGTGCTGGTGGTCCTGTGATCGCATCAATGGCTGAGTAGCGATTGTGCTACAAATTCTAGTGACTGACACAACACATGCTATGAACAATTTTCGATTGAATGGGAAAGCACATTTTCACTGCAGCCTTTGCCACCACAGTTGTGACACCACGTTAATGTAGTTACGTTACTACCAGATCGTCGGCACCGTCGCCGAATTGATACACCACCTCCAACTGTTCAGAAAATTGTAGAGAGGAAAAGGGTGAATGCATGCCATGTCCTCAACCTTGTTGCCCGCCAATAGCCCTCGCCATATGACATCAGAATCTCCTCCCCAGCATCTATAGACCGTGTAGCTTTCACCAACACCTTATAATTTACTTTTCTAAATGGAAGGGAAGCAGGAGTAGAGGTAGGATAAGCAAACAATAATTAACGACAACGTCGAGAATAGAGTTACTCCTTCTCATTCTCCTTCTTCTCATCAATATTATGTGTTGAATATAGGTCATATGGCGCATGCATTAATGTTACATCATCATCAATATCATCATCCTCATTACGCTGTGGTCGTTGCCGGCAAGTAGTTCGTCGTCGTCGTCGTATTTCCCTCATCCCCCCTCTCAGGGCCACCATTCAAATGTCCTCCTACTCGACGTTGCTGCATTTCTTCTTCTTCGTTTCCATGATCCCCAAAAATATCATTGGTAATTTGTTTTGAGCGATAAGAGTTGGATTTATGCCAAACTCCCATTGTGTGATCATAATATTCATCATCAATTTCAGGGATGTTATCTTCCGAAGTAGTCATCACCATCTCCGCATTGTTGCCTTTAGTCATTATCCAACCTACCACATCATGCACACCCAATCAGTACTAGAGTATTATATCATCTTCTCAACATCATACAGCTGTTACACCCGCCGCGAACAAGAAGCATGCATGTGATTGAGATTTACACTAATGATCAGATTGCGAGAATGAAGAAAGATGTGTACGATGATGATATTTTGGGTCATCATACGGCTACTATGCTAGGCCAAGAATGATATATTATCATCGTGCAATTATTGTTGTGGCGACTAAACCTATTGATTGTCTGTAATAGATGGGGCCTTGCTGAGAATGTGATGGTGATGATGGTAATGGTGATGACGATGATGATGATGATAAACCTATTCCAGCGGCTGCATCGTTGATATACCGACCGTGTGATAATACGTGGTGCTCAGCATCAAGAACCCTTAAGAAGAAGATCACATCACATCACATCACATCATCATTATTATTATTACTATTATTATTATTATTCTCAACACCCTAGAACATGGTAGGCGTTCGGAGACGCTAACTAATTAATAAGACGATTATTTGTTTCTCTTGTTTCTTACCTGCCATTGCCAATTGAAACTCCATAATTCCCTGTAATGTTTTCGTTCTGAGTCCTATCGATGTACCTAGTTTGTTTAGGATAGACGATTAAGGTTATTGTAGTAGTGGTGATATACGTGCGACGAAGTATATATAGCTTGTAGAAAGAAAGAAAGAAAGAAAGAAAGAAAGAAAGGAGTACGACAACAACAACAATAACAAATGGAAGAAGACCACACTAGGCACAATGTCAATGATGATAACCATGGTTTAGATATTCACCAATGATTCATATCCTCCCCCTCTCCCCCTCTTCTCTCTCTCTCTCTCTCACACTCTCCCCCACTTTCTCTAAGATAATGTTTCTCCTCTCCTCCTCCTCCTCCTCCTCCTCTTCTTTTTCTCATGAGCTGCTAGTGTGGTAGAATTACTCGCTCAGAGTGAAGATATCCCCCTTTAGAGAGAGAGAGAGAGAGAGAGAGAGAGAGAGAGAGAGAGTATCATTATCGATCGATACGTAGATGTGAGAAGGAAGAAGAGAAACATATGGCGGGGTGATATTGATGGTGATGATTTCGTGGTTATTGATAACAAAAGGAAAATATAAAATATACCACGAAGAAGGTCACTCACAAAATAGACAGCAGCAGACCTCATATTCGCAAATTACTTCCCCCTTAAATATCCAACATTCCACAAAAAAAACAGTAGAAAACAGTTAGAATTGTTGTTCATCAAGTTGTTCCTAAGTGTTATATGTGTTTAGCACTACCTTCTCATGTCCTTGCACAGAATACAATCCTAGACCTGCTCCCTGGATAATTGTGGTTGTAGTAAATAAGTAGTCGTTGTTGTAGGTAGGTCATCGAAATACAGTAAAGGAGGCCTATAAAGCAGCAGTCGACAACTTGAAGAGGTAAACAAATGTACTTTCTTTAGTTCCCAGAATTACCAATAATTTGACTGTTGTGTTGTTTTTGTTATCAGTTACCGGTATGCGCGAAGACTTGACCTCCAATCGTTCGCTATTGTTGTAACTATTTTTTTTTGGGAATTCTACGTGACGATGGTTGGGAGGAAAAGAGTAGGCTTTTTGATATGCTGATGATGATGATGATGATGATGATGATGATGATGACCATGGTGATGATCGCGATAGAGATGCTTTATTTTGTAGAAGATTAAGTGATGACGAAACTTGTATCAACGGTGGGGACGTTGGTCGCGCTGCTGCTGCCTTGTTATACAAAGTTGTAGGCTTCTTTGTTGCGATTGTAACAGTATCTTCGGTGTAGCAGAAGCAGAAGAACTACCAGCAGAACAATATTTATTTCTCTTTCTCCTCATCCTTGCCCTAAACTTAATACGCCGCCCCATGAAATTTAGTGAGTAGCTCTTTTGATGGATGCATTGTTTGTTGGAATCGGAATGGTATGCAGCCCTAATAGTAGTACTAGTGGTAGAAGTAGCTTTAAGGATTAGCATGATGACTGCAACTGCCCGGCAAAACATGTGGCTGCTGGTGCTGGTGCAATGTTCTCAATGCAAGCTCAGGACCACAAATCGGAAACAGTTTTGAGTTGACATGTGTGTTCTGAGTGGATCTAGTGCCATGTGGTGCTCCATTTGAGTATCACTAACAACATTGTTGTTACTGTTGTTAAATTATAAATTAATAGCACATATAATTTTAGAAGTATGACCATACATGAGTAAGTATCACTAATGATGTTGTTATTAGTCCACTATGAAAATCACTTCGGTGTAACAACATAGCTGGGAAGTCAAGGGCGCGAAAAGATTAACTAACTAACTAACTAACTAGTTGTTGTCAAGTTGTTGCAAATCAACATCATTGTTGATGTGCCTTTGCATGCGCCGCCGTCACATTGCCGCTGATTGCGCTGCCCCACGCTGGCACGTAGCTAGCTAGACAGAGTGCTAGAGTGCCAAGTTTTCAAGTCCAATCAGTCCTCGCTGAAGCCAGCTAGCCAATTCGAGGCACTGCACGCGTTTCGTGCTTTGCAATGACAGAGTGGTTCATGCAACACTTTGGAAATGCAGTTCTTGTTCACGTTTGCTTGTTTGTTTGTGTTTTTGGAAGCATGAATGTGCATCTGTGGATTTGACTAGTTGAGCTCGCGTGCATGGATGGTGCAAGAACAACCAACTGACTGACCAACCGAGCTAGCGAGGATGCTGGAATGACCAACCTGGCAACTGACCGCTAACTGACCAATTTGACCGACTGAAACCCATGCCAGCATGCCACACAAACACAATCCGACCAACTGACAACTTCCTTTCCTGTTTCTGCTCGTGCCCTTGCACGGCCTGCGAGCCAAAGTCCTGCTGTTCTTCTAGCTGCTGTGACATTGTTAGTCAAATCGTTTCCCGTGTGTGGAAGCCAAAGGTTGTTGCGCGTAAGGTGTTCACAGGCCGAGGCGCTACGTGCACAAGTAGGCAGGGGGGGGGAAAGGCACGTTTGCTTCCTTTTGAAGAGTTGTGTTTATTTTTATTAAAGATTATATTTTTATTAAATCGTGCACTGCGTAATCATTCGCGAAGCTTTCGCGAATGCCGCCGCACGTGGGGCAGCACACTTCCGGTGTGCTGCCATGAGTCCCGCCGGAACCCACGTGCCTATGCTGTATTAATATCTACGTTATCTATATTCTATATCCGCGACAACCCCTTTGTTGTCGCACGTGACTTGTGCCCGCGTAGTGGTACGCGCTACAGCTAGCATGGGGCTAGTCATGCTAGCCATGTAGCTAGCTAGCGCGACTGACAACACTGGAACAGTCGCTAGAGGTGCACTAGCTACGTACATGTACGCACGACGACTAGACGACACTACTTCGTGCACAGCACTGCGCAAAAAGAGCCTCTAATTAATGGGCTATTTGTACGAAGCACAGATGTGGTTGGAGAAGGGCACACAAAAAGCCTCTAATGGGCTATTTGCGCACGTACATGCGCAAGTTTGCATCTCTACATCTGCTCTGCTAAGGCATAGCACATGTCATGTTGTGTAGTATCATACTGAGTTGCATGATGATTTAGGAATGAGATCGGTACACAAAACAAAGATGTACCTGCATGTTTCTATACACATGCTCTGACAATCTCTAACAATGAACCAAATGAACATTTGAGTTCGAATAAATTTAAATACTATTCATAATAATTTTTTTCTGTCTTGGATGAGTCGTCTATGTCTGAGAGTGCTGCTACAAATTCAACTTGAAGCTTCCCACCAAGATCCAGCATACATATAACTAATTATAAAGCTTCTATGATTTGTTCTCTACACAGAAATCACAGTGAGCTTATGTTCTAACGAGATTTTTATTTTGACGAAGACGATGAGAAAACATCCTCCGCAGTCTGCGTATCATCAAGAGGTCTTGTTGCAATCCAATATAGAGCGGCAGTGAGGGAGTTTCCATCATCAAACTCGCTCCCATTGAGTGTTTTGATTCCCATCCAAGCTCCTTTCGGGTCGATGATACTTTCGGCCATTCGTATGTATCCTGCCCAGGTGGGCTTCAAAACAGGCTTTTTCCTTCCTAATGCCATTCCCATTTGTCCATATTCATGTGTGACAAAATCTTTAGGAAGTAAGTACTCGGAAGCAGGTGTAAAAGGAAGCATCTGTATGCCGTGTACATATTCAACGTTAGTTCCAAACCACGTCGTATGGCTTGCCATGTCTCCCCCAACGACTCCAACGATTGCATTCTTTGTGAAAAGTGGAGGATATAGTCCCGTTGAGAATAGAGGGAAATACGTTTCTAGGACAACACCAGGTATGTGCCAGTAGCTTCGACTGGCCAATGTTTCAAGTGCACACAGCATGCGACCGTAGTCCCTCATCTGAGTGTCACCAAGGACAGATCCTAGTAAAGAAACTGCATAATAAGCATTGACAGCTTCTGAAGAACTTTCCTGCTCCCTTCCATCCGGCATCTTAAACAAACCACTAGCCCAGCTGTGACACTCATAGAAATCAAAATGCCTTGCAACAGGGAACTCGATTACGCCTTTCTCAGAATTGGCAATGTCCTTGACCAGAGCGATGGCATAAGTTGCAAGATGTCCATCAAGAGCCTCCTTTGCAGATTCAGGTCTTAAGTACATCCAAACAGCCAGGCTGTAAATCATGTAACCATAGTGAAAGTGATGATCATTGTAGTATCCATTCCCGAAGTCGTATATTGGAAACTTAAGCCCTCTTTCAACAATCAATCCCCCCCATGTCTGATCATAAACTAGTCTATTTGCTGAATCAGTTCCATTTAGCCAACTAATCATCAATTTCTCAACTTTATCAACAGCAATGTTCATCTCTTTCGTTTGGTGAAGTTGTTTTGCAATAAGTGCAAGTTTAGAGAGCATTGCTAATTTTTTCCCAAGATGATAGGTATCGTTAATGGAACCAAGAGGTTTCTGTACGTCAGACTTCAACGCTGAAGTTATGACATCTTGTGTTATCTGAGGCGGCGAATTAACCTGTCCGTAAAAGCCAAGGGCAGGTAGATCGATACTTAATGTCCATGTTTCATTGAGATTCTCGAGGGTCGAAACGACAGGGGTCATAGGCCCCCTAGACGACCAGTGATGCATCATGCTTTGCCAGGTATTGATGGTAGTTGGTGGTTTCCGGAGAGATGTGACTTTATTTGAGTCCATCATCATCATATGATGAGGAAGATAGGACATTAGAAAACCATAGTCCTTCACTCCTCTTGTTTTCCATTGATACATAAGCTCAGCCTTATCTGTTGCATCACCAGGACCCGGAATAATACGATAATCTACTGAACCGCTCACAGGATATCTATGAAGAAAGGGAAGAATTGTTTGAAATGCGCTCTCTTGGCATGGCATGAAATTCTTCTGCCAGGAGACGGAAGGGAACCCGCACGTAAGCATTCCTACTCGAATAGTCCCTGTATATCGATCCTTCGAAGCAGGGTTCATTCTCATAAATGTTGTGTTGGTCCATTCAAATTGTAGAGCAGGCCGTGAGTAAACTAACCAATTTTGGCCGTTTGAAAGTTGTACCTGATAAGTTACGGATCCTTCTGAATTTGAAGGTCCTTCCGGAATTTCTAACGCCTTTATTGGAACCGTCCATTTAAGAATGGGTTTTGCTGATTTTAACTCCATGGTAATTAGTGGGCTTCCTCTTACAAGAGGTACCACCATTTGCGCCTTAGAATCATCATCTGCTGGCCCGTATGTCACTTCTACTGAAAGGTCATCAAAATCGCTCACTTGTGGGCTTTCAGAATAACCATCTTCCAGTGAGATAGCAACATCTGCGGTAAAACCTCCAGTGACTGAGAAGTCTGTCACCTAAGATATAGAATAGATTAGACTTTACTGTTGAGCCGCAGTTCTAAAATTGTTCATGTCATTTGTTATGAGGTAGCTCTGGCATTGACTTACGTAGGCAGTGCGCATTGGATAGCAGATTTGGAGTCCATCAGGTAAGCTCTTAATTGCGTATGGAGAGGTAATAACGGGACTGTCGAGATCTAAGAGGAGATTTTCCCACCATGCATTTGTGGGGAGTGCAGCCTTAGATTTTTTGCCCTTCAAGGCCAACCGTTTGGGTTGCACAGGGTGCACAGCAGAGTGAAAAGGAATCGTGATTGAATCTGCAGGTAATTGCTCTGTACTGGCGCCACCAGATGGAGATGGTTGAATCTTCCGTGGTAATGACGTCAATGCAGGAGTCATTGAGGGAGTCAAAACAGACAAAATTGCCAGCACACTTATAAGAGCCACAGCAACCCCAGATCCAACTTGGGAGGCGCGGCAGCTGAAGATGCGTTGTAGCCATGATCTATTGTCATTGCAACTAGGAGGGGGCGACAGCAAGTGTGTACTTTCCGTTGGCATTTCTCCGTCGCTGACGTAGCACAGAAGAAATCATTTACATTAAACCCGCAGACAACAGATCACACTACTTCCACTAAGCACCACCATTTCCCTGTATGTACTTCATAATCATACCTACTGGAGATCCGAAAGGTGACGGGCCACTGCTGCTCTTCGTGCTGTCTCCTTGCAGAGATAGTTCTAGAAAATGGGATCCGTGGGGGGAGAGCGTGTAACTTTGAGTTGATGTAAGTACCACACCACGCACCTTCAGCTACAACGTCTGCTAAATGTTCTTAATTAGGTAACATGATGAATGGGATTAATAATCTGCGACATTTAGAATGAGCTTGTAGTCATAAAATAGAAGGTGCATGAAAGACTGTATAAGTACACAAGAATCTGAAATGTTTTTCAAACCTATCTTCGCTAAGCTGGGGAATGTTTTTTTTAAAACCATATCCATTTACAATCTTTTCGTACATATTACGATGTCGCACACATATTATATGTTATTTGCCAACGCAAACATGTGTTTGCATTTGTTGAAATATTGATTGAAGATCAAGCAAGAGAAAGAGAGTAGCAGAAGGCTGTCTTAATTGAGAGAAACAGTATCCAAACATCGGTGCGACTTCGTCCAACGTACCGATTTCGCTTCAAACAATTGAAAATTCTCGTCTTCACTGGGAATTTTGGCCAAAAAAGTGCACAATATGAAACAAAATACATGTAAGAGTTTATATTTTTCTTTAAAACTTCCATGCGTAGTTTCTCGGGGTACCGCTACGTGTGTGCTGTGGATAAGGCCCGATTTGTAAGGAGAAGCAGTTTATCTGGGTCTTTTTAGATGTTTTCACTGGAAATTAGGAAATGCTCGACACTTGAGATTCTCCATCGGTAATTTATTATACATGTTGTACAGCTGCAGGAATGTGTAATTTTGAAATTCATATTTCGTAAAACTGTGAAGTCGCAAGATCGAAGTGCAGCAGTTCGGTGCTCATTTGATTTTGCTGGAATTTACCAGTTGCGACATATCATAGGCCCCCAATTATCCAGTGAGACACAGGCGTTTCTTGCCTCCGAAAGTTCACGGTTTCTGTCATCTCTATCCTCATCCCTCAGGAAGGTGATGACTGCTCTCTCTCTCTCTCTCTCTCTCTCTCTCTCTCTCTCTCTCTCTTTCCATTTACTCTAAGCAAATAATGATATTTAGGAAAGAACACATAGCAAAATATGAGTGGAGTTGGAGATTTCAGCGTGCAAGCTTTGGTGTCAAAAAGCAGTTCAGAGGCAGAGATGAAACAGAAAATTTCCCGAGAAAAGCTTTCTGAGCTTCTTCAGCTCTGTGGGATGACTGATCCTCCACGCAAAAAACATGTTCATGACTTTTTTAGGGTGTCCAAAAATCAAACTCTAGATGAGTTCGTCAATGAATACCTGAGGTCCTGCGTTAACTTACTCGAAAGGCTTTAATTCTAATAATGTTTCATATATTTCCTGTACAACAGAATGATTAGTCTCAAATCAATACTGGCAATGCATCATGATATAAGTTCAAAGCAGAAAGTAGATCAGAAAACTGTACTTTCATACTTCACCTCAAATAGCTGCAATATCGACGCGAAATACCTCATCGACAAGCTTTATAGTTATTTGAAGAAGGTGTAAAGTAATTACTATAAAATTTCAATCTGACAAACTGGAAAACCTCCTTCTCAGATTAGTTGTTAATGTAATTCAGAAAGACACTGCCACAATAACTCTCAGCGAAACTCTCAAATGGTTGTGTGGGTTTTGACATAAAAAAATCTTTTTCGTGCAGGATTTTTTAACACCGAATTTTCGTAGGTATCAAAACCAGTTTCATATGATTGGAGAAAATCGAGAATCTAAGCGAGGGTCTCAAGCTGCTTCCGAAACCAAGGAGAAGAAGATCGATGAAGTTTACAATGAGAAGAAAGATGAACTCCCGTCTATCATACGTCGAAATTCGAAGGTCCTACACATCTATATTTTATACCCCCGCCGCTATTAAGCAGAGTCCTTCTCAGATCGTGGCCACCTTGGGACCAGCCTCGAGTAGCCTAGATATGTTGCGAAAATTAGTTCGGTATGATCTTTACAGTTTGTGCGAACGTACAGAGAGTCTCATGATGATAGTTGTCTCTTAAATTAGAGTGGGAGTCAATATTTTCCGCCTGAATTTCTCGCATGCGAAACCGGATTATAGTAATATGGTACCATTGATTGAAGCACTCCAACAAATTAAGGTAGTACTCAAACAGCCAACTTTACTTCAACATTATATTTAGAGTTGAAAACTCTTCATCAGATGAGTACTAATAATCTCTTTCCTTTTAAATAATGATGAAGCGTGAGAACGCAGGAACTCCATATGTGCCGGCTGTATTGGCAGATCTACAGGTACTTCGCAAAATCAAAAGTTTATATTTTTACAACTCTGATGGTTCCGGATCTTAGGGTCCAAAATTTCGCACTGGGGAACTAAAGGATCATAAAGAGGTCACCTTGGTTAAGGTATAATATTTCATTTTACCAAAATTAAAAATTAAGATATGATTACCCAAGTTTGAATATTCTGTATCATTATAAATTATAGGGTTCAACAATAAATCTTGTTACATCGAAAATCCAGACTGTGGGGGATGGAAAGACAATCACAACAGGTCATATCCTAACTATTTTAGAGACCTCATATTAATAAGTACACTGTATATTTAGGAACCGCTGATGCAGATCTATGTGTACGAAACTTGGAAGTTGGACAGAGAGTCATGATCAATGATGGGTAATTTTTAAGTGGTGTTGCCAGATTCAATGATCACAGACATGGGGCTAGATTTATGACATTTTCACAATATAAATAGTGCCATTGTTCTCCGCGTGAAAGAACGTAAATCAAAGGAGGTAATAATTACGCAGAAAATCTAGTCGTTTTCGTGATATGATTTCTTGTTACATATTTTTCTTGAAGGAATTGAAGTGTGAAGTGCTGATTGGAGGTGTTTTAAGTGAAAGAAAGGGGATAAACACTCCCGAACTTACTGTAATAATTTTTTTAAAACGAAAGTGTTCTTCTGATGGAGGTAGTAATATCTCTCAGGTTCCACTTCCAGCTCTAACTGCTAAGGATAAAAAAGATTGCAAATTCGTATGCGAAGGCGGCTTTGCGGTAGATATCTCGTATGATGTATCAAGTTCCGCAGGCTAAGTGTTATGTTACACGTAGGATTTTATTGCACTTAGTTTTGTGCAGAGAAAGGAAGATGTGGAAGAACTTAAGCAGCTAATTTCTATAGTACGCAATCATTCAATATTAATGTGATATTGTTCTTAATTGTAAACCACTCAACGCCAACAGAGTCTTCCTGAGGATGCCGAACAACCCAAAATTATTTGTAAGATAGAAAAGCCACAGGTATGCTTTCGTTAATTTCATTTCTGTGAAGATGTAAACTCAAACACAACCTAGGCAATTGAATGTATCGATTCAATATTGGAAGTCACAGACGGTATCATGGTCGCGCGAGGGGACCTAGGAGTTGAATGCAGCCTGCAAAAATTACCAGGGTTCCAACTAAAATTATATTAATTATTTGTTGAATGCAATTTGGTAAATTGTTCGATATGGCAGATATCAGAAGCTTTTAATCCATAAAGCCAACCTATCCAAGAAAATCGTTATAACTGCAACACAAGTATATCAACCATTCTGGATATTATTGTAGATAAATTACAGTTATACTTGTATTCTAGATGCTTGAATCAATGATTACCAATGCGGCTCCGACTCGAGCTGAGGTAAGTTATCGGGTCTCCTCACAGGAACCGCTAAGTTTCAATTTTCACTCAAGCTTTGAATTTAATTTGCAAATCATTTGCCATTTTCAATATGATACAAGCGTCGTGAAATACTATCTCCATCTTAGGTGTCAGATGTTGCAAATGCGTGTTACGACGGTACGGACGCAGTAATGCTCAGGTATTCATGTATGTATGCAAAATTTGTGTGTATGTGTGTGTGTGTGCGTTGTGTTCAATGTATTCGTCGTTGCTTTGCCTTCTAATCTGATACATTTCATGCTTTAAAGTGGGGAGAGTGCGGTTGGAAATTTTCCGATTGAGGCAGTGACTATGATGAGTGAGATATGTCTAGAAGCAGAGGTATTGTCTTGATTTTTTCAGTATACTTGAATATTTCTCACCCTGAAAGTTGCAGAAAACGATGAGGGAGCTCGAAAGGGATCGCTTAGACTATGAGGTGAGAAATTGATCAAGGGTGTGGAATTATGAATATTAACCTTAAACTTATCTTATAAGGAGGAAGAGGACATTGGTGGTTTAAAGTTCCGTTATGCTGTTGCAGAGGTTCTAAAATAGGACTTAAACACATAATTCATCCAACTAAATCATTTTTTCCACCGCTAGAGCGCTTGTAGGGCTGCCGAGATTATTCAGGCAAAAGCAGTGATTTTTTTCTGCGAACAATTTGAGGTAATGGAAATTCTGAATGAGCATTGTAGGAATTAATTTTACGGGATTTTCGAAGGTTGCGATCTATCTGGCGAAATTGCGACCAAGTTGCCCAATTTTCATCGTAACCTTCACCGAAAGTATTGCATCCTGCACCCAAGGTCATAGTAGATTAGGTTTTAACACATCAATATCTGACTAGTTTATTTGTCAGGATTATATGGATGCCATCCGATATTAATAAAAGAGGTGAGAAGTGATGATGTGAGCTTCCATGCATTTCTTTCTAATGATAATATATCATTCTAGGACATCGAAAGTTTCAAGACTACTGATGATTTTACGAGGACTATCGAACGTCACATTTTTTCTTTGACAGGGTATTGAGCACAATGAATTCGGTGTCATTGAGGTCACAACATGATTTTTCTTGCCATCCAGGACGGCCCTGGAAGAATCTGATGTGATGGTTTGTGCCCATCGTTGCCAATTCCCAAGTTTGCACAACACGGTTCGAATGGTGAAATTAGGCAAAAGTCGCGGTTGATCGGGAAAACCTCAGGAGGACCAGTGTCTCCATTGAATGCGTTTGCCTAGTTTTGAAATGTGATCAATGACCTCGCAATTTTGCATCATGTAAGTTCTCATGCTTGCAGGACAATCCATGCGCGCGTGCAGTGTCCTCAAAGCTAGCAGACTGCGGTGGCTTGTTGTGCTGTCATTGCAGGGAACTCGCGCTCGAAGTGAGTGCACACGTGTGCGATGCTGTCGATCAGCTGTGTGACCATCTTGTGCGACGGTGATGCACAGATGCAAGATGGATGCAATGAAGTGATGTACGAACTGTTGGCCAGTGCCAATGAGATCAGCGTGCAGATGATGACAATTTTTGGGAAAAAAACCAAAAAAGGTCAGGAATGATTGTTCCAGAAGCCACGCTGTGCATTGTGTGATTGGAGTTGTGTTTCTTGCATGTTGGCACAATCAATGTGAACTTGTTGCATCGCAGGTCCGCAACACTCGCCACGTCATCGCGACATTGAGATGACAAACCAAAAAAGTCGAGGTGGCCGGGCTAGCCCCCTGACTCGACTTTCTGCATCAAGCTCGTGTGCACTCGTTGTTCGAACTGGCGACGTTTCGAGTGCCATTGACAGGGCTCCCTGTGCGATGCAGACTTGGACGCGTGCTTTTGCAGCCAAGCGCACGTGTGGATTAATCAACAATTCATCGCGACGACGTTCACCTCGTCTTTCACTTTTTCCAATGATGGCATTGCTGTGTCCATTGTTCCAGACCTACTGCTGTGCTTGCTGATCTTGGGAAGTGGTCTGTTGTTTTTGCTCCTTTGTTTCGCTGGCATGAAACAGAGGTCTGAGGTGGAAGGACCAAAAGGGGAACGATCAATTGGTTCATTGAAGCACAGAGAAGCATTGGGCTGAATCGTTTTCATTTTGACGATCATGTCGCATCGATCGCGCGACGCTCAGAACAATGAACAATGAACAATGAACAATGAACAACAATGATGAACCACACTTCCAAAGTGTGACAAGACATTTGCAGTGTGCGAAATGCAGTGCCTCGAACTGACTTCAGTGAGGTCCACCTAGTGAAACCAGAAGGAATCAAGAATGGCATTCTGGCCACTCCTCCGTTCCTAGTTTCATTGTCTTTGGTGCCTGACACTTGCCAACTTCAGGACCACGCACCCCTGAATCCTGCCGTGATGGTTTGCTCATGCTTGGAGATCACCAAGCAAGAACACCACACCTGCGAACCCCAAGCGAACAATCAATCCCATGGACCACATCTTCATGGTCTGCTTCATGCCTGCCACAACATCCCCGGCTTTTGCGGAGACATTGCCCTCACTGGAAGGCATGAAGATGGAGGAGGATGCATTCTTCGTTGCTAGTCCACTTGGACAACGAGCTTCGCAATGACCACAACATCCCCGGCTTTTGCGGAGACAAAGCCCCCATCATTGCAATTGGAAGCACTAGCTTCACGCCAACCACAACATCCCCGGCTCAGAAAGAACAATGAACAACAATGAACAATGATGATGAACAGAACGACAACGTTTCCGGAGTGTGAATGAGAAAAGAATGAGAAGTTGTAGCAGTGGTGTTCGAACATCGAGAATTTCTCTTCAGATGAGAGATTCCTGGATTTCCGGTTTAAAAAAGAAGCAACAAAAACACATTTCATTTCTGCCATTATTAAGCAGTTTTCTTGGTATAACTGCCTTGAACGGCTTGTTTTGCCATGCATTGATCCAACCAAAGTGAACTTCGGAAATTCTTCGTACACTACCGGATTTTATGATTCATTGAAATGAATTTATCGCTCTTATGCAAGTCGAGCGACGTGCTCGCCCCAGGAGTTAGTTAACACAAAGAAAAAACGCAGGACATTCGTGATGAAATGTGTCTCACGTGAACACCTCTGGGAATAAACGCGGGGTATGCGGAGAAACGCTAAGTCTTAGAAAGATGCAGTATTGAAATTATGCGGCCCTATTGATACCTTGGAACTTTACAAGTTTTGCTTGTATCAGTGAAGACGTAGGCGATAAATGCCAGCATAATGTAAAAGCCGTTCGAGAGCTTTGTAACTATTAATTTATACTTTACGAGGTGTCATCGTCGCCAACCTAACCTACTCAGCCTGCGTCACCGCAAAAAGGAGGGGGACGAGAGAAAGAAACAACAGAGAGAGCGGGAAGAGTCGCAATTCAATCCACACAAACTCTTAGCTGACCTTCGACCAACACGGGACAACCTCTCAGGTAGTTTTTGATCTATGCATCTTCTCCGCAATCTCACAATGGTACTCCGACAGATAACCCAGAAGGACCACTGTGATCAACGAAGCTATGAATCTAAAAGATATGGTCGTTATGGCCGGGATTTCCGAGGAACCCACGTTGATGAACCTCTTTCAGTTCTTGTGTGCCAATATGCTGGTTTGTGCGCTCGTCTATTTTGTTCTGAGGATGACAAAGCTCGGCGATCGAGCCTGGTGCTGCTAACACTAAAACTTGCTTTCTCGAGCGTTCTGTCATAAGAGCTCTAACGAAATCAAATTTGATGGTCTACTGTTTCCTAATTGGTGATATCATATTAATGTCGCTGAAAATTTCAGGTACCTAACTGTGTACTCAAGCGGGGTAGCGTCATCTTTTGGGATTTACTTCATCCAACAAGCTTATTTAAATGGAATCTACAATACTATGACCACTGAGACAGAGTGGTCAACATATGCTGCCATCTTCTTCCTGGCATATTGCGCTATGGATCTGGTTAGTTGATGCAGCTGGTAGGAGAGTCTCGCCTAATTATTCAAACTAATGTCAATAATTCCATTAGGTTATCGGGTCGTACGAATATGATGAAGCTATCGATTACAAAGATGGCTGGTATTAAATTTTAGTTATCGAAATTCGGAAGGGAAAGCAATATTGTTAACTTTTCCATTTATGTTTAATTCCAACTCGAAAAGGCTGCGTATTGAATATCTGTACCAACTATCAGGGTTCATCACTTTTTCTTCATCATTCTTCTCGGGTGGCTTCTTTCTTCCGGACTCACTGGACTTTTCGCAATTGCCTTGATTGAAGAGGTTCCCACAGTCATCCTCTCTATGGCAAGGGTTTCGATGAGCGCCAGAGTGCCATTTGTAAGTCATAATCTCTCTTGCGCAACGACCTCCCTTTAAAGTGGTATTTTGTGATCATTATCATCATTTCTTAGGTGTTCGGACTGACCTTCTTCGTTCTGAGAATCAGCTACCACTGCTATTTGACTTACGCTGTTATCGAGTAAGTTTATCAACCCCTAATCTGATGAATGATCTACAATGGTATTAATTATGTTGTTTACTATATACACCAATCATCTTCATCAGGTATTCAACTGTTGCATTTGTGATCGGGGTGATTTTGATGAGATCCCACCTAAAGTGGTTTCATCGATGGCTCTCAGGACACCTCACTAAGAAGGGACGAATGCCACTCAGCATTAAGGTATTACTGGTCATCATTTATTGTTGTCGCTGCTACTGATGGAAGAAGTAGTCTTTTGCTCCACAGTGCTCCCTCTGTTTGATTGATTATTCCCTGCTGCTGCTGCTGCTGCTGCTAACAACTGCTGTCTTCCTATCACTAATGAAAAGGTGGCTGTATTTGCGGCTCTGATTGTGCTGCAAACAATTGGCCACGGATACGCCGTGTACCAAATGGTTATCAAGAATTATCTTGTTGCTGCTTCAGGAGCTGTCATGGTAGTAGTAGTTGTAGTAGTAAGTACGACGAATATCCTTGTTGTCATTGTTAGGAGTCATTAACAAATTTAGTTAATTTGCTGTAATGATGCTGCTGATATCTCCGAGGGAGAGAATGTTTTTAAAGCTAGTGTTTGACGAAATGCTTTGAAGATATGTGATGAAAATGATGATGATTTGCCCTAATTTTTGTTGGATGGCGTGCAAAGGTTCATTTGATTATCTTCCTTTACTTCTCGGCCAAGATGATTATGGTAGTAACTATAGTAGTAAGTAGTAGTAGCAGTAGTAGTATAGTAGTATAGTAGTAGCAGCAGTATCTAAGAAATCTATAATTGGGAGTAGGAAAAACAAGAGCAATTACCAAGAACAAAACATCATATTTAGTTAATAATATATATCATTTCAAGGTTATTCAAGATGTTTACACACAAAACTTCATCTTCGAAGCTATCAAGGAGAAAAAAGTAATTTATAACATTTCCTGGGAAGATCCTCGAGTGGATCATCAAGTGCTGAAAGTGACCGATAAGGACGTTGTCTTAACAATATCTTCTGCTGGATGTAACGTGCTGGATTATATGATTGAAGGGCCAGGAGAAATGGTTGCTGTGGATTTCAATGCTGCCCAGCTTTGCGTTCTTGAGCTTAAGATATTATGTATTAAATACCTTAACTGGGAGCAATTTTGGCAGATTTGGTCATGCAGCAACTACGAACTTTTCAAGGAAGTTTGGCCAAAATTGAGAAAATATGCTTCTGACCGATGCAAGGAATTCTGGGACGAAAACGGGGATCTGATTCGTGACAACTTCATGTTCGCAGGAACATCAGGGTTGATGGCTAAGATTCTATCATTTCCCGCTGGATTCATCGGGTTGAGCAACTACATGCGTCAAAATACGGGGAAACCGTTCAAAGGATCGTTCGTTTTTAATATGATCGTCAAGTTCCTCTCCTCTTCTGCGTGGATTCCAGTTGGTAAATGGCTTGCTCCTCTAGGAGGTGTACCTGAGAAACAACTCAACCTCGTCATGAAAACACCTGGAAGCTGCGCAATTTTTGCGGCTAAGATTGGAGAAATCTTTGAGAAAATCATGTGGGAAAAGGATAATTACTTCTACTACGCCTATGTAGCAGGACGATGGGACGAACACTGTTGTCCTAGATACATGATGAAGAAGCATTTCAAGACTTTAAGAGATCGTGTTGATCGTATTACATTGTTCCACGGCTCGGTTTGTGATGCAGTCAAGGCTATGCCTCAAAAGTCAAAGAAGAAGTTCACTGTTTACTCGTTGTTGGACTCCATGGATTGGATGCCAGAGAGTATGGTGGCAAATCAAATTGGTACAATAACTGATGAAAAGTATTTCAATCGTGAGGATGGCCGCATTTTCTGGAGGTCATTTGCAACAGGTGACAGAGCTCATTCTCCAGTCCTGCAGCAGTTGAATCCTACAATGCTGCCTGACACTAAATATCCAGACCGAGTGGGGTGGTATCTTACCCAGCTATGGACTCCAAAGTTAGACAAAAAATTCAACAATAAGAACCTCCTAATCGAAGAGGATGCTTCAAACGTCAAACAGTCCTTCAAGGGAGACCTTAAGGTAATGTGGACTATGGCTACGTATGGTCTTACACAAAAGGATAAAGATGCAAAAGAGTTCTATAAAACTCAAGCTGATGTATATGATGGGTTCCGCGAGGGACTCCTGCCTGATCGTGATAACTTGCTTCAATATGTTGTACCATGGACAACATCTCCAAAAACATGGGTATCAGTCGGATGTGGCACTGCTCGTGACATCGAGTACGTTGTGAAACATGTAAAAGAGAACAAAACCAACGTCTACTTGTGTGACCTCTCCAAGGAACTTCTTGGGATCGCCAGGGATCGTGTCAAATCACTCGGCTTAACGCCATACGTCACCTTCGTTGAGGGAGATATTAACAAGGCTGAAGTCCAGAAGAAACTACCTCCTATGGGAAGCATCGATCTCGTGACATGCAGCTACTGCCTAACTATGATCCCTCCATGGAAAAAGGCTGCTAATACGATGATCCGTATGCTGAGGAAGGGAGGCCATCTCGCAATTGTTGACTTCACTGCAAAGGAGAACTGTCAAACGAGTCTTGATCAACGATTTTACAAATTCTGGTTTTCCATGGATGGTGTATGGTTGAACGAAGAACAGCCTTCCTATTTACGAGATCCAAAGAATGGCCTTGAAACCCAATGGTATCAAGAGGATGGAGCTCGAGTACCATATACCTTCTTTTATCCAACTCACTATCAATTCTTGGGAAGGAAAAAATGAGGAGGAGGAGGAGGAGGAGGAGGAGGAGGAGGAGAGAGTATAATACATGTCTATGCTTCTACCGGAGCAAGAAGGGAAACAATACGTAGTCCATAGAATAATATTATTCGAAAGAGTTACTTAACAAAGTAGTTGCTTTCATCTATCTATATATTGACGTTCAGTCATGTCACAGTTATTTAAGCAAAGGGACCAGCAGTGTGGTTTCTTTTAGAAGCTAGGTAGTAGGTCACCATTTCAGGTCGATCATCCTTTTTCGTCATCAGGTAGTATAATACCTGTTGTAAAGATGATTATTTTGTACTTCAAACCTATTCATCAACCTCAATAATATGCAATCGTATGCATGAGTGAAAATTACTCTTGTTCTGGCAAAATATGTGAATCATGTTTTCTTTATAAGTTGTAATAATGAGGCATGTAAAAGTTGACATGTGCAAATGGTCCTGCATCTAGGCATGTTTATTTAGCGTTTGTATGTATTCATTCTGTTCTATAGCCTACATGCAGGGCTAAATAGCGTACGCACGTACGAGCATATGTAGTTTTATACACATGTTCTTAACAACATATATATGGTGGTTTATACTAGTATACATGTGTTCTTACCAACACATACATGCTAGCATGTACCAAATTTAGCACATGTGTGTTTGGTTGTGGTGTGTAGGGGAACGTGCGATAATTAACTACTAGCTTGCTTGCGTAGAGGACACGCTTTTTTCATGCTGTCTCTTCTAGTCTTGCTGGTGATTTTGTTGTGTATACACCGCATGTGCCGTGCTAGCGTGCTCAGCTAGTCAGCAGCAGCTACATCTAGCTAGCTAGACATAGCGGCGCGGATACGATGCGAATAACTAGATAATATGATCGAACAAAACGCTCTTTTTCCTCATTCATTAACTGAATGAATAATATACGACATGTAGCAGTCGTCCTGCGCTACGTACATGAGCTAGCTAGCTAGCTAGCGATCGAGTCTTTACGGCCTAGACGTGTTGTGTGCATGTATGTTGAGGTCCATGAGTAGGTGTAGGTATGCAATGAATGGAGGCAAAGTGTGGATATGCGAGCACGCGGCTATACTACATGGAATTTTTCGATCTGATATAATCGCCTCATCTAGTCATCATTAATAAGCGCGTTGAACAATATCTAGAATATAGTTTATAAACACATCATGTGACATTCATTCAATCAAGGCGCATGCACACATCTACCAACAACAACTACTGTGTACTGAGTTGACTTGTATTATACGTAAATCGTCGATATTCAATGTTGTTAATGATGAGTGTATCACAAATGAACTATGCAATGCACACTGTCGGCAGTGCATCCTAAGATAGCTTCATCATACGTCATGTTATCGATGCTTATTTGAATAATGTGGACATGAAAGCCAATTTAGGGAAGCTTGTAACTGAGGCCATTCTCTTCAGGTTGTAGCAATTCCATAACCAAAACTCGGACCTGTTGATGGCAAGGTTTCATCTCTTGATGTTGACTTCTTAAAATGCAATACACACGCACACACACACACACACACACACACACACATGAAGGTTGTGTTATCAATGACACACGAACCACACGCACCTTTTACTTATCACAACTCAGGCACACTAAGGACAATGACATCTATTCCTCACAAAAAATAAATAAATTTCAAATAAAGAGGCGACCATGTCATTGAGTTCTTTTTGAGTGCTTTCCACACTTTTCCCAGCAAGTTCAATGTAGTACTTGAGCTTTGGTTCAGTGCCACTAGGTCTCAACGTGATCACACAACCATTCGTAAACTCATACCTTTATGTAAAAAAACAGAGCAATGTAGTAGTAGTAGCGGTAGCAGTAGTAGTAGCTGTTAACCGTGGAATGGTGTAGTTAAGGGGGGGGGGGAGGGGCTAGAAGAAGTGCCAAGCACGAATTAGTAGTACCAAAGAATCAACATGGGTGAATGAAAATATAATATATATATATATATATATATATATATATAGACAGAGAGAGAAGAGGCGGAAAATGAATTCCAAAAACAATTATTAGACAATCATACGTTAGAACGTTGGAGACTGGAAGTTTTGCCTTCTGATCCTTCGTTGAGCTGTCGTATCTGCATCATTATTGTCATCACCATCATCGTCTAAGCAGCATCATTACATTTTTAAGTATTCTGACATTCAAAGAAGAAGAAGAAGAAGAAGAAGATGATGATGATGAGATATCATTAATATCACCATTATTATTATTTTGCTGTAACTTAAAAGTTATGACTATTATGACGCAGTAAACACACCCAGTTTTAAGATCTCGAATTGCTTTAATCGTATACGGTCCGCATCTGGAAGAAGAAGAAGAAGAAGAAGAAGAAGAAGAGTGGTGGGAGGAGGAGGAGGAGGAGGAGGAGGAGGAGGGTTGACTGACTCTTTGTTAAGCACTGTCCGAGTACCCAACGATGATGATGATGATGATGATGATGATGATGATGCATGATGATAATGATTGGACAAGGACGGGGGGATATGGTTTGTCCATCATCACTAACCTAGACCAATATGGGGGATATGGTTTGTCCATGATCACTAACCTGAACCAATATTTTCCGTTGTTACGTAGCCTCTCGAATATCTTACTCATGACCTTTTAACAATGGAAAGCAGACACAAGAATAAGATGATGATAGATGCACATATAATCATGCTGCTGTTGCTGTAACTACCACTACAAGTACTACTGCTACTACTTGTACGCATTGACACATCATCATAAATATAAAAATTGACAGCAATAATCTAGAACAACCTTGACATCATTGCTTCTGACATAATAGTTATGAGAAAGGAAATAACCAAGTCTTTGGTACAAGCTCTAAAATAATAATAATCAGAAGAATAATGACAACTACACAGTAGTCAGTCACAACAATGACAATGACAATGTGTGGTATAAACAATAAGAGCATGGTCAAAAATTATATCACATGATAATGTTTGATGTTGATGATGATGATGAAGTGGTAAACTTGTTCTTGGTATATAAAGGAGATATATTCTTACATAGATTAGGCAGTAGGAATGATGTATATTCCTTGCTTACATGATCAATCTGTACGTTCTCTCTCTCTCTCTCTCTCTCTCTCTCTCTCTCACACACACACACACACACACTAAAAGGTATATCTGACATCAAGATGCTGTGCGACGGTCATTTTCTTCTCCCTTTCCAAGTACCTGTATCATCATCATCATCATCATCATCACATCATAATATTATCAAAACAAACATTAACTGATGATAAATAGGCCTAAGGTATAAGGGCTCGATAATATTGTGCATCATCACCCATGTGAGTGAGAAAGATAAATAATAACAATAATGTATTACGTTGCCATTTCTGCAAAGACAGCCGCTGCAGACACTCCATCCTATCATCAATGATTGATAATAATGATAAGAATATCACGATAAGGTGATAATTGCATCACCGTAATAATGATGAAGATGACAAATGAACAACACATAAAATTCAATCTTCGTATAATTCATGCATAAAGACTAGACATTGTTGCACGTGATGATTTTCACTCATCATTGTCATCATCACTCTTCTCTGCTGCTAATAGTACCTTATCGTAAACGACATCTCCCACACAATAACCAATGGCCTCCTCAAACATGAAAATGACCTGTGTGATTGATTATGCAGCAGGTAGCTTCATGTGAGTCGATCATTCTCTCATTCATGTATTTATAACTTATTGTTAATTTATTACAATTTACAATATCTTTCTTCGTCTAAGTCGTACTATAACATCATCATAAAGATGATGATGATGATGATGGATTATAATAACCATCTTTGAGAGTAGGCAACAAAATCAAGATAATTATGATCATCATCATCATCATCGCGACATTTGAAATAAGGATCGCATCATCATCATCATCATCATCATCATCATCATATAAGGTGGTAGCTTAGCTGCAACCTTCTTTCCTTCCTTTGCGAGGTCAAAAGCCGTATTTCCCTGAATCAATAGTAATTAGTTGTAGCAGGTATATAAGATGATGATTGATGATGATGATGATGATTGTTGGTAACTTACCATCCATTTAAAGCCAGTCAAAGTGTCAAGATACTGAAATCCTTCTGCGGCAGCGTAAGCTCTATTTATAGTGGTGATAATTATTATTATCATTATTATTATTAGTAGTAGTAGTAGGAGCAGCAGCAGCAGCAAGAAACAACAGCACCACGCCAAGGGACTACAATAAGACTATTACTAACGAGGATGATGATGATAAGAATGTATGACTGTATTGATCATGCTTAATAATCGATATGAGTCAAGTCGTAGTAAGAGGATACTACTACTACTACTACTACTACTACTACCACGACCTCAGCATCTTTGATGAAACCGTGGAATTGAGCATGTAAATGTCGGAAAAGTCTTTTTTGCTTGGATTTGCTTTCTTGAATTGTGTCCTTAGATGATGAAGAAGTAGAAGATTAATGTGATGATGAATATACTGTAGCAAAAGCAATATGGTACAACTACTAGTAGTAGTAGTTGTACTCTTGTCTTGTACTACGACTAAGTGCTACTGCTGTTATTTCCTTCTTCTTTTTCTTGTTGTTCTTCTTCTACCATTGCCAGTCTGCAAGAAGGATTCCGATTTCATTTCCACTAAACATCTTCCACGAACTAGATGGATGGTGTGCAAATAAATCAATCAATAGAATAAATAAATAAATGATGATGATGATGATGATGATGATGAATCATAACAAAAAGATAGATATTGCTTACTGCCATTAAGTCAGTAGTATTAACCAGTACACACGTGCAAGAACGAATAATAACACTGTACTTTTCTCATTAATACACCCTTTTAGGCATGCATCATATCCAAATATAGAAGAACATATAGTAAGCACACAAATCTTCTTTCTTCTTCTTCCTTTTCCAACTATTTAGTGTGCGGTGAATGAGTGCAAAGGGCAGTAGCAGCAGCGCCTCGAGGTATGCATGAGTGTGTATGTGTGTGTATTAATTATGTGTAGTAGTAGTAGTAGTTACTTCTTTTGGTTTCCTTCATATTCAGCAGCAGCGAGTCGATCTGCATCAGGGTCATTTGCCAGTACCAATGTCGCACCAACTACAAACAACAACAGCAGTTTTTGATCATTATTTTTACCAGAACTACCGCTATTAACTAGTAGTAGTCTATTACTAAAATACAAGCAAGCAGCAGCATTATCATCACCTTGTGATGCTGTTTCCAATGCTAGATCGAGTGCCCCTTTAAACAAGGAAACACAAGTTCAGCTACTATTATCAAATAATCATCATCTATATGTCTACTACATCATCTGTCAAACTACTACTACTACTACTACTACTACTACTACTACTAGAACCATATTACGACTGTTGTGAATCTCTGTGCATCTTTTATAGTACATATATATATATATATATATATATATTATATACTTACTGATTTCTACAACAACATACAAACACACCATCTTCTTCCGGATTAGGAAATGTAACAGTAGGAAAGCTAGGGTCTGGTTCTTGCTGCTTCTTCACGGAATAGAATGCTGGTAGCTGATTGGATAAGAAGATGAGGAAGAATGATATTGCAGTTATTTACAATAATGATGATAATGAGATAGTAGTTTAAAGGATAAATACATACGTGAAATAATAATATAATTGATGGGCGTAGTATGATGGGCGTAGTGTGTAGTAAGATCATGAATCGGGCTTGATTGTGTCTAGTAGTAGTAGTAGTACATTGAATTCTTTGAAGGATCTCGAAGTGAAGCTATAGCCTACACCATGCATAGCTGTGTACACTATCTTTAGTTTTGAGGCCTTACAAGAACACAATAACAATAATAAGAAGAATGAGTACTTCTAAGAGCTACTACTACTACTACTACTACTACTACTACTACAACAACAATAATTAACTACTTTGTTTTCATCTGGGTATCTGCACAGCTGTTTCTTTATCGATTTGAAATAAAGACCTGTCGCCTATGATAAGGCATAGAAGAGTACTACCATGAATTGCGAAGAAGAATAAGAAGCAGAAGAATAAATTCTTATTCGATCATTAATCATTACAAGGATAGTAGTAGTAGTAGTAGTAGTAGTAGTAGTACTTGTTCCGTAGGATCAATGCAAGCTGCGTGTGATTCTACTTCCTCAGGAGTATATTTCTTCCAAGGCTTCATAATTACATCAAAACAAGAAGGGGAGAGGAGAAGAAGAAGGCAAAAATATCATCTCACAAAAAAGAGAGAATAAATACCACGAGAGTTATCATCATTCGGTACTACTACTACTACTACTACTACTACTACTACTACTTAAGCCATAACAACTTACCTTAAGATTCTCAGATATAGCCTTAGCTATATTTTTATCGTGGGGAGGGACTATTTGACTGCCAGAGCTCCAATACACCTATTATTTTATCATTATTACCGTACAGAAGAAGAAGAAGAAGAAGAAGAAGAAGAAGAAGAATAAGAAAAGGGCGGCTACTCCTATAATGTTAGTGGTACACTGTCGTTCTTCTTACCTTGAATCCATTATCCTCCTTTGGGTTATGGGAAGCCTAGAAATGATGATGATGATGATGATGATGGTCATGGAAGAACAACTCATTATAATATTGAAGAGATAGGGTATTTATCCCCGATCCTACTACCGTGACTACGATGCCCGCATCCATCTTATAGTGTTTCTAGACCAACAATTTAAAATGGAGGGAGGGGGAAAACAGGATAATCAGTGGTAAAAATAATAACAACATACCAACAGAACAGAGAGAGGAATGCTGTCACATCATTCATGATAATATCACTACTAATCTTACGTGTTCTTACCACTAGAAATGGAATAAGAGGAGTTGCGGTGAATCCACGCATAAGATGTGCTTCGAAACTGTTGTTATTGTGTATTTTAAATATTGTGTAAGCAGCATTCAAATCACATCAGCTCAAACCCGGCTTCGATGCAAACACACGCAGCGAAATGAGCAAATCTTTTGGAAGAAAGTCCCAACTTGACAAGCGAGCGATGGTCGTATCTGGTAACGAGAAGAATTAGATTGATTCAGTTTGACACCGAATTCTACCACCCAATAATATGATTCAAAGAGTTGAACAGAATACTACTACTCACTGACCCAATTGCCACTTTTCTGGGGATTCCTTCCTTGTTCTCTTTTCTGCAGCTCTTCAGGTATGCACAAAGACCCTTGTAACAAATGTATGTTAAGTTTTGACTTTCAGGCAAAATATTCGCAGTAACAATGGTTATGATATCAGATATTTTTGTGGAATTGGTGACAGTATGATGATGAAAAGGCGATGGTGGGGAAGAAGAAGAAGGAGCAACTACCACTGCCGCTGCTGCTACTATTATTCCTCTTATTATCACCTGCGTAGCTTGAATGACTGTAAGATCGTTCATATGATTGTTCCCAGCTCCCATAGGCCCCCGGAGACCTGTGGTGTGTTTTTATGTTGTTGTACTGTGTGGTGTCAATGTCGAATTTCGCAAGACGATCTTTGTGAGGAATGTTTCATGCCTGCAGTCCCAAATTGTAGTCTAGTGGTCAATCTTTGCGAAAGATCCGGTGCTTTATTCTCTGCTAATCTTTGAATCTCAGATCGTGTCTATTGAACGAACAAACGAACAAACGAAGGAGACGGAGGAGACAACGCAAAAAGAAGCTTCAGGGATTTTCCTGCATCAATCATATCGACCCAGTACTACTTTTGGATTTGGATCGAAGTCAATCCAGTCTTTCAGTGCCTGGTCCATGGAATTGTCGGTCATGATTTTTCACTTCTTGGTCTCCTCTCTCTCGGATGGAGGTCCTCGTCGTTGTCGTTGTCGTTGTCGCAAATCGCACTCAAAAGTGCCTATTTTCCATGTCGCAGATCAGAAATCGTATGAGTTAATCTGCAACGAAATGTAATATCGCAATATTATCTCCGCATACCACTCTTTTTTCTATCTGGTTCCGATAAACCGGAGGTAATTGCTCTGTTTTGCGTGTACGACTAAATTTTAGATGTCGTAGAGATGAAACTGGATCGTTTTATCCATTTGCGACATGCTTTATCGACTATGCCTAATTTCCCAACTTCAAGTCGCAAAACACAGGAAACAATGATGGCTTCGACAAAGAAGGGAGAAAGCAACGAAAATGACAATGCAGAAGAGACAACGATAGCCGCGTCAACCACTTCAGGCCTCTCAATTAATCGTATCAAAAACATAAGAAGGGTGTTTATCGAAGTGGCAAAAGATGATTCGGAGCTGCTTAGAGTGGAGAGTCTCCCTGAGGCTTTGGAGAGTCTTGGAATGAACGACACGAAGAATGAGATTCTTAATGAAGTCAAGCTAAACGTGGAGGTAAATGCTACGATTTCAATTTACAGAAGTTAAAATGTGAGGTTTTCCCGGTTACAGATGAACCCCGATGAACCTGGCTTAAAGTTTGCAGATTTCCTCAGCCTCATTTCACGACTGGAAGACAAGACGGAATACTCAAATCCCCCAAGCTTTTATTCTATTGCTTCATCTGCGATTAAAGTGAAACTCGATAGACAGCTCAGTGAGGTAAGTACAATAAAAAGAGACAAGATCGAAGAGCTCAAGAAAATATTCGACAAGATTGATGGCAGCAAAGATGGATTTCTCACATTTGAGGAATGGTAATTTATTATTAGATGCAAGGATTATTCGAGTACCTGGAAAATGTTTGTTTTATTCGATACAATTTTTATAAGGAAGCAAGCAACGAAAGTAGCCGAGGATCAACTTAAAATAAAATTCTTGGAGAAAGATCTGAAGAAAGCACTTGATGTAAAAATTTAAAGTTAATTTCTTTGAAGAAATCTCCCAACATACACAATAGTAGTAAGCACTCATATAACCATCCCAAAAACACCCACACCCACCCACACACACACACACACACACACACACACACACATATATATATATATATATATATATATATATATATATTTAGATATATAATACACATATATAATATTCCGCATTACGAACTCATGAAATACAAATGACTCGATTGCTGCAGGAAGCCGATGACGATGAGAATGGGAAGATCGATTTCTTCGAGTTCTTAGCTCAGTGGTCCCTTGATAATCCAGGGGGAAAAGAGAGAAATATTCCACTTTATATAGAAAAAGAAGAGGTCGACGAAATGAAATCTAATGCTTATGAAGTGGAGCCAGAAGTGCCTCCTGATTACGTTCCCAGAAAGCATTATAAGATCCTTCCGGCTAAATATGAACATGCTGGTTCGAATGAGGTGCAAGAAATTAAGAAGAAATTCGACGAAATTGACACAAGTTCATCTGGAACCATATCTCTGAAAGAATTCAAGGTTGCAATGTCCTTTTTGGAGGAGGAGTTCAACGAAGATGAAATCAAGAAGATGTTCGACGAAATGGACATTAACGGAGATGGAAAAATTGATTACTCCGAATTTTTGTTGAGTGCGGGCAGAATTTAACGGGTATATATGCTATGCGATAAAGTAATAAAGGTTTCTCAAAGGTGTCCAATTTCCACTTGGCTGTGCCAAATATTGGTGATGAATTGTTCAATATAGGCGATTGCAAATTTCATTACTCTATGATCTCTGCCATCGATGTCTGGATGATCACATCTCCTGCTCCATTTGGAAAGTGAACGAAATCGCATCCACTGTGTGTGTGCGGGCGCGCGCGCGTTGAAATTGCACAGCTTTGTCCATCATCTCTGCCTTCTCATGACTGGATGAGGCTTCATGAGAAGAGATGTTGCATCTTTGCACTCATGCCACAATTCACACGCTCATCCTTCAGACACACACACACACACACACACACACACACACAGCTGCATGAAACATTTCTTTCGTTCCTGTGTGACATCGTCATGTGTCAAGCAACGAAAGATGCATTGCATTGCCGCCATGCAACAGCTGGATCGCAGTGTTTGAACTCTGATGATCGGATCGATCGAAGGGAATCGAACGACTGTTTGTCAATGCCAGAATGCCTGTTGCACTGTCAGCTGGCTAGCTAGCTAGCCTGCATTCCAGCATTGCTGGATTCTGGGCGGATTGTTCAGTTCACACGATCATTTGCACGTGCTTCTTGCTTCAAATTGTGTTTGCATGATCACATGGCCAAACGCGCAGCTGACTCACTTCGATGTTCACCAGTGCACACAGCGCGGCCACAACGCAAGCACGTCCACACAAGCTGGCAAGACGTGCGATGGTGTCGTGGTCAAAGCTGGAGCCAGAAAGTCAAAATGCGTGCCACAAGCCCTCAGGCACAACTAGACAAGGCAAGTGGACAAGTGCGATGCATCTCATCCACAGTGAAAACCGTGCATGACAATTGTTCAACACACAATGCAATGGAAAGCACGTGCTTGCTCTGTCCGGAAACAATGAAACAATGAAACAATGATGAAGAACTACATTTCCAAAGTGTTCGAGATGCCGTCAACCTCGTTGAACGCCTTTTTGGCAAACTAACAAGATGTAGTGAATTGGGTTGTCGCAGAACAAAGTTGCCCTGCGTTTGGTCTCAATCGGCTTCTCAAGCACCAGAGAAAGGGGGAGGGGGAAGAACAGACAGCACAGCACCTTCTGGAGTCTACGAACTACACGAACCACTACAACTATACTTGCACACTACTTCGTCTTCTTCAACAGACGGCAATCCATGAAGAAGCGCCGTGGAAAGGGTAGATCCAAGGGAGGTATTAATCGAAAGAAAGGAGGTGCTACAAAGAAACAAGGCCAGCCCAAAAAAAATTCCAAAAATCGTCGAAATCATCATTCTGGAAACAATAGGACGGTCCTGCTCGAAGGATTACCAGGAACACGCGAAAGATTTGGTCGAAAGTTCGTGGATTATTTTGAGAAGGTGTGGCATTCTTGATAGTTGTTATTAGCCCCTGACCCTCCTTTTGGCTGCTATTGCAAATGATCCTGCGATGATGCAAAAAGGATTACGGGGAGCGTTTGGTTGGTCTACTGGAGGCCTTCACAAAGCCTGTCCATCATGTAGCTGTAATGAATACCCTCCTAGAAAGACGAGGAAGAAGCGAAGAGGCAGGAGAAAGCTGCGGAGAAAACGTTGTTGATCAAAAGTTACATGGTGAAGAAAGACCCTCTGAATCATGTCAATTCAGTAACGCTCATAACTACGAAAATCTGGTCTGTGATGTTTCTTCTTCATTTTATTCTATTCAGACAACAGATTTCCTCCCACCACCGCCACAACCACAGAAAAGATGATCTCTGGGTATAGGTAATGAACAATTTGATTTCCAATCAATGATGAACTCAGGGTATAAGAAGTGGGGGACTATTTATTTTTTTATCAAGATGATGATGAAGCGATAACTTGATGATAATAATGTGCAATGGCTGCGCTGCTACTACAAATACTACTATTACCACTCACTATGTGAGGTGTGTGGTACTTCCACAATGACATGGTTTGTTACTACTGCTGATACTGCGACTACTTCCACTTCTGTTTCTATTTCTGCTGCTATTTCTGTTGCTACTACTTATTGCAGCTTAAACAAGGACATCTCTATTTACCCAAGTTTGGAAGTTCATACACTCTCATCACCCACAACTAGAGGAAAGGTGCCTGTTAAAAATTGCCAAAGCCAAGTTAATCAGGAGATAGAAGACACTGGGAATAGAGGTGACAGACAGCAGCTGAGGTAATTCTATTATTACGCTCATTGATATTTGTTCAACAAATCATCAGTGCTAGGGGAGGAGAAAGATGATGGGTTGGTGAGTAGTGCTGCTGTGGAAAAGAAAACAATGCTGCAAAGAGGTACTACAACGTCCAAAGAAGATAGTGCCAATGTACCAGTTACAAATAAAAATGAAGATCAATAGCTCGATATCATGCCCACCTGTGCTATGCACCTATAATACTTGCACTACTAACAAGGTGCTATGTTTGATATAATATTTTTGCTTAACGAGGAGGTGGAGGAGGGGCAAAGGGGGGTATAACATCCTCCACTGGTAACACAACGCTGCTTGATCAGAGACAGCAGGAGCAGCAGCATCAACAGCAGCAACTTCAACCACACAATGATGATAAAAATAATAATAACAAGACTAATTCTAATAATAGTAAGGATTCCAAAATCTATCATCCCCCACCCAAACTCAACGACCAAGGCTTGCTGATGTGGTACTGGCTCGATAAAGCGTCACTTATGCCTCCCATTTCATTGCTTTCTCCTCCACCTCCTCGTTCCATCATGCAATCAAAGAATGATCTCACTATGAAGGGGGAGAAGGCACAAACGTCTGCTACAGGTAAGAATTTACAGTCGATATTCTGTTTTAAGTCTCTCAGTAGCTTTCTGGTGAAAAGCTATACCGTAAGTTCTTTTACCATTACTACTACTACTACTACTCCTACTACTGCTACTACTATTCCAGGACTATCGATTCTGGATATGTGTGCAGCACCAGGAGGTTCCTCGAGAGAGATAACAAGAGAATATGAAAGGGATAGAGGGAGGAGGGGAAGCAGCTTGGAGAAGAGAGAACATTCAATGAGATAACATCTCCAACGATTATGGTGATGGTACTTATGGATTGGTGATTCATATAATATGTTCAAAGAATAATTCTATGATGCAGCAAATTCACTGTATGGTAGATGTACAATAACGAGGATACACCTGTAATAGCTAACCACCACTATTCTACTACTAGGAAAATCAATGATATTGTCCATGCTAGCTTTCCATGAAACAACAAGAAAAGCAACAAGAACAACAAATGTCAACAACCATCTCACATGCAACGAGAAATCCGTCTCTCGCATACGAAATCTTAAGCACGTGATAAAAAGCTACATCCCTGATCAACTCCGTAGTAACAACATCAGAATTGTCAACCACGATGCAACACGATGGTAATAATAATAACATTAATAATAGTAATAATGATGATGATCAAGAAGAAGAGAACAAATAATACGATAATAAATCAGTGATAAAATCCTACCCTTCGTGTATTTGCTTCGGGTTCCGTCTGATTCTTATTCTTATTCTTATTCTTATTCTCCTTTTTCTTACTCTTTTCTTCTCTTCTCTCTGCCCCCCCCTCTAAGTTTGAAAGTATAAGAAATGATTGACAACTGGGAACATAAAATAAAATAAAGATTAATTACAGGGTCGGAGCGATGTTTGATAGAGTCTTGGCCGATGTACCATGCTCATCAGAACGGTGCTACTAGCTAGCTTGCTACTTATTCCTACTATACTCTTCATTATGATGTAATAGCATCATTTTTTCATGGACACAAAGAAGAAGAAGAAGAAGAAGAAGAAGAAGAATTGTTTAAATTCGTTAGTAGTTTGGTGGAGAAAGTAGTAGTACAGCATGACTGATCAGTACTTACTTATTATATGGTGGTGGTACTTGCTAATAATAATGATGCTCTGCTGCTACTGCTGCCTGCAATCCCACAAACAAACCATCAAAGAAACAAGTGATGATGATGATGATAAGTGGTGCTGTTACTCCTACTAAATGTGTTGTTAGCCATGTTGTTATGGAAGCTCATAAAAGAAGAATGCGTGTTGATCCTGCTCAATGGTCACCAGCAAGGTTGTGGTAGTAGTAGTAGTAGTAGTAGTAGTAGTAGTAGTGAACGATAATAATCACATTGTACACTAAGCACACACAGAAAGATGATTCCATTTCATGTATTGCTTGAATAGTTGTGTTGTTTATTTAGATGCAAAAGATATGCATCCACACAGTTTCAGATCTTGTTGAGTGCTGTGAGAACGACAAATAAAGGAGCATTAATTGTTTATAGGTAACTTGGTCAAGCTAAAATTGTTTTAATAATCATATCGTAGATGTTTCACGATGTAAGGGTTTTTAATCGTTATCGATGTGCTTCTTCTTATTAGCACGTGCAGCATTGCAAGTGCGGAAAATGAAAAGGTTGATCGTTCCTTCACACGCCTTCATACACCTCCATACACCTCCACACACCTCCACACACCATTATCAGTAAAATTATAATAACAACTGCTCTTGCTTTTCTTAGGAAATTACTAACTCCTACAATAATAATAATATTAAGAAGAAGAAAAAGAAGAAAAGTGGTGTAAATAACATTGATAAAAACTATGAAATTACCATCTATAAAGGTTGTGAGAAAAGTACTGAAGAAAACAAGCCATGTAGTCGAGGTGCTGCAAATGATCTTAAAGCATATGTAGTAGTGTATGTGTGGACATATACGGTGACAAGAAAGAAAAATATCATTACGCACACACACACACACACACACATATTAATATATTTTATTATTGTTGTTTGAATTTGGTTCTATCTGATTGACATTGTTGTACATTATACGTCGTGATGACGATCGATCAGGTCGTTGAACGATGCGGTCCATTTTCTAGTGAGGACTTGGTTTCAATGGGAGCAGAGCATCGAGATCCAGGGTGATGATAGATAGCTACGTGCTTACGGATATAATATAAATCAATGCCAAATATCACTCACCACGGATGTATGATCTATGATTATTTGCTAGTTGTAGAGCAGTAATCATTTGATAATCCCACAAACAATTATTACCATCTCCGTATAATAATAATAATAACAATATCAATAATAACAATAATTATATTGGATGAAAGAGCGTTGATATGGCTTGCTGTCTGAATCATCATATACTGGTTCAATCTGATAGGTGGATACTTCTACCAGATCGAAGTGGTGGTTGTGGGCCTATATATTGGGTAGTAGTAGTAGTATGACGATGATGATGATGATGGTGATATACGTATTTACAAGGAAGTAACGTAATCATTTGTCACGAATAAAACGATTTCATTCAGGTGACACTTTTAAAAAAAGGAGATGGAGTTGCTGATATTGAACAAGACAACATCAATGAAAGCGGTGATGATGACGATGACGACGACGACGATGATGATGATGATGGTAAATAGACCCTCCTGCCTCAAACTGAAGAAGGGAGAGTTAGTTGCTAGGGAGATATGGTGAACAGTTTGTACATCATTTGCCATTTAAATCTATGCACTTACATAGCAATCATGTTGCATGTGCATGAAAAATAATGGAACGATAATGAGTCAAGCATCAACTACAGAAGCAGCCGCACTGGTGGTAGTATAAATGAATGATATGTTATGAATGGACGTTGCATGTCTAGATGTGTTCAATCGACATTGAACGCCTACCTTAGCTACGCAATTAAGTTTAGCGCTGCAAACGTATCAGCCTTACTGTGTCACTCTTTGTCATGCTTTGAACGCTATCACATGTTTGCTGCATGATAATCGCATAATAGCTACAATGCGCCGATCAGATCACAAGATATCAGGCTATCAGGCTTAACATAGCACGGCATGCTAGCATGCACCTTGCATGTACCCCAGCAGGCTATAGCTATTTAGCTAGCTAGCTGTACGTGTGCTCATTAGCACATCTAGATATGTCTAGATGTGCATCACCTTTGATCGAGCATCCGGTCTTTGTAGCCTTATACATTTGGCTTCGTCTACCAATTGACTTAGAAGACTGCTTCAGCTAGTAGCTAAATCATAATACGTGCAGCCCGAACATCTAAATTGCACACGCCCAGATAGCCAGTTAACCCCACTGCTATTGTGTACGTAGTGATGTGTGCATAGCTGTGTGATCTAGCGGTCTGTCATGACGCCGTCACCAGCGCTAGCACTTGTAACGTACATGTCGAGTTAATTCCTTTGCATCGGCCCATCAGTGCAGTCCACATTGTGCGCCGCCTTTATTTCATTTGAGCACACGTACTCGCTTGTTGATATGCAGGAGGCGGTTGTCATAGTGCATGCACGATATGACTACCGCGTAACGATTGATGCAATTGCCAAATGATGATAATGCAGGTGGGAATAAAGAATAGCTACTACACTGATTTAAATCATATCAACACAACATTATACCGCTTCGATATTCTGGATGCTAATGAATCTTCCACAGCAAGATCATCTTGATTTTGTAGTTTTGGTCCTGACGATGCTCCTTGGCGCTCAAGGGTTGAGTTCCTGCTATCAATATCTCTATTTTCATCACCTTCTTCTTCTGCAGCACCATGATTGCTTTCTACAAGTCCCACTCCTTTTTCTTTTTCATCATCATCATCATCATCATCATCATCATCATCATTGATGGCGACAACAACAGGATGGTAGTCGTCCACCCTTTCTCTAGATTCATGCTGCTGCTGCTGCTGCTGCTGGTACCGTGCACTACAGCCTAAAATGTTTAATGTGCTACTAATACTACTGCTGGTGGTGGTGCTGATGGTAGCATCCTTACTATTTCTTTTCTTCCCCTCCCTACCGCAATCTGAATCAATTTCATCATAGAGCTGCTCAACGGTGACTGCTGCCTTTGGCTGCCGGGAACCTGATCCCATCACTAATTGTTTTCCTCTTCCAACTGACATTAATCGTGATGATGATGATGACGACGACGGGGCGCTATTTTTTATTTGGCCATCATCTTCCTGCCCCTCCTCCTTCTCATTGCTACTGCTGCAGCTTCCACTGTTCATATCATTATGAATACATTCCTCCAGATTGAACTTCTTCTTCTTCTTCTTCTTCTTCTTCTTCTTCTCACAGTGTTGTAGATCATCGTGATCATCATCATCAGCATCGTCGTCAGGCTGCGGTGAAAGTTGAGTTAGAGGCAGTGCTGAGTAATCATGAGAAGAAGAAGTCATGATCATCGAGGAGGACGATGAGTCTCTTCCCCTCCTCGACTGAAGTAGCTGCTTTCTCTGTTTCTTCTTCTTAACCACCTCTTTCCTCCTGCGCAACATGATGATGGTAGTAGTAGTTCTTTAGTGAGAAGAAGAAGAAGATGATGATGAAAAATAATGATCGCTTACATACTTCCTTGTGATTCTTGCGTTTTCCACAACAGTTGGCCATAGCATGGTCTTCTTGCAGCTTGGGCAATGCCCTTTTTGAGGTATAATCGGAGCAGCAGCTCCACCTGCCTCCTCTTCTAGTTGCATACGAAACCTCCTTGCTAGGCACACGATATGCATTCGAGAATTGCAATAAAAACATTCAAAAAGTTTCATCTTGTTTCTACTACTGTTGCTGCTGCTTTCACTGCTTCTGACACAAGAAGAAGAAGAAGAAGAAGAAGATTTATTATCTACGTCATTGCACAGGAAGCAACGAAAGTTGTTGTTCCCTTTAAAAGTGACATACTGATCACCGTTCATAACCCCTTCGATATCAACGTTTTCGATGTCATCGTTGTGATCTCCAATTTTCATATTATTCAATGACGACGACAAGGGAGAACGACCTCTCTTCTTCTTCCGTTGTTTTTCCTTCTCTGTAACTTCATATCTGTCTTGTTCAATCGCCATCATCATCATCATGTCTTCACTTCTTTCTTTGGAAGAGCATTCATATATTATATTGCATTCGTTCCTATAGCCATTTAGATTCCTCCTCTTGTTGTTGTTGTTGTTGTTTTTTTTCCTCCTAGTTCCTGTTCGTATGGTGCTTGACGAGCAAGAGGAATCACCATTTCTACTACTATCATCATTGTATTCAGTTATCATCATCCCTCTTGGTTCTTCTTCCTCGTGAGATGAGTCATCAGTATCCACTTCCTTGTACTCTGTGCTTTGGTACCTGATATAATACATATATATATATATATATATATATATATATATATATTATAGAATGAGAAGTCATATTTCTTGGACCCCGTATCCTACCACCATTACTGCAGAGCAAGGCTCAGGATGATATGGATTATAATGAATATGGCAGGTGCTGTGGGTAGATGCTGATTCTACTACTATCTCACAATGGTAGGTCATCGAGAGATCCCCAAACAGAATCTATGTGGATGGGCGGCTTCTTGGAGCAGCACTTTTCTCCAAGTAAGCTGATATCCTCTGAAGTGTAGTGGATGTGCAGCGGATAATTTTTCCACGGAAGCAAATTTAGCATCTCGTGGAGAATCTGAAGAAAACGTATTAATGTCACTTTAAGTATGACTATCTGAATATGAATCATTGATTTCCCTTCTCGCCCCTCTTCACTAAGGTAAGGGTTGCTCATTATGACATGATTGATTCATCTACAACTTCTACATAATCTTCTTGTTCTTGTTCTGACCTGCAACTTTCCCTTGACACCAGGTGGTGGCCTTTTTGTTCTGTAGATTTCCTTCACATATCTTATAGGAAGAAGAAAAGAAGAAGAAGAAGAAGAAGAAGAATAAGGACAATAAGAGATAAGGACATCGATACGATAAGGGGACAACTGTTTGACAACTACAACGTCTTCCTCCGCAATGAAATGAAGACCCCCACCTGCTTCGCCTAGGATGCTGCCAGGCCCATTCGAATTGGAGACCAGAGGTTTTATTGGGAAATCCATGCACCACCACCACCATTGTCCAGGGGCGTTTACGCTTGGTCTGTCTAGCCCCATTAACGAGGAGGCCATTATGCTGACGAATCCTGCGTCTTGGATCGGTTGTGAAGCCAATGTACGTAGAACCACGGTACATCTGACTATCGGAACGGAGCAGGTAGCATGATATCATATCACTCCTTGAGGAAGAAGAAGAACAAGAAGAAGACATTTCCTCCCTCTCGTATCGCTAAAGCCTTTCCGCCTTCGTACGTTCCTTCGTCTTTTTATTTGCACGGTTGGATGAGAGTGAAGTAGTCCAGCTAACGGTTAGCAGGGGTGGGTCATACCAGCATCATCAGCATCAGCATCATCATCATCATCATCATCATCAACGGCTGCGTATTTCCATTGGATTTCTGCTCAAAATTTGTACCAGAAACATCTGTGTCAATATGCCTAAAGATTGAACGGCAGTTGGAGTCTGGTCATCATCGATTACCCGTTAGTGTCCGTTCGTGTCCGTTCGTGTCCGTTAGTGTCCGAAGATTATTACCCAGATTAGGGACTACTCCCATTTGCATCCCGGAACCACATGGCTAGATCATCCCAAGCTCCTGAAAACACCTGCTAGTTTGCTAGTCAAGTTCCCACTGAAGCTAGTTTGCTAGTTGTAGTCCTCACAAAAGCTAGTTCGAGGCACTGCATTTCGCACACTGCAAATGTCTTGCAACATTTTGGAAATGTAGATCTAGTTCATCATCATTGTTCTTGTTCTTGTTCTTGAATGCCCGCAGGGAGAGTCGAGTCTCCGATGAGGAACCGACACGTGTGGCCGATGTGGCAAAGACATTGGCATCATTTTCCCGGGCACACGATGCCTCAAAGCTCCAGCCCAGTGATGGTGTTTTCGCACCCAGGTTTCACCAATTGATCCTCAAAGCCATCTTCAAATTCAACATCCTGAGGAGTGCATTCACCAAATGCTGGGTGGGTCTGTTGATCATTTCCACTGAGATTGCAATCCACACAAGTTGATCTGCAGTTGTTCCAGAGGTGTGGGAAATCAAATGTGGGGCATGGTGCATGTCCTGCTGCGATGCACAGAGAGACTAGGAGACACTGCTGTGATCACGTTGTCAACGATGCCATTGCGCACATGTGTGACACACTGAATGCGCACAAACAAGTCTAGAAGTCTGCTAGAAGTGCACGTGTGCGTGATGATGACTCGATCCAGCAGAGATGATTTGCATGTGCACTGTGCATTCGGTCTGAACATTGCCACGCTGTCATGCATGGTGCAACATTTGAGCTGCATGCTGCGGCCATGTCAAGTGCAGATCGACACATGCATCTGCTGACTGGATTTGCGCACATGTCCGGCGCATGTGACACGCAACACTGCCGCACTGTCTAGCTGTGCTGAAGCCTGAAATGTGAAAATCGCATCTGTTGACATCACACATGGACATCGAGCCATCATGACGTGACAGGAGCAAACAATCTGGGGCACATGTGCATGTGCGCTGGTGCGCCCATGAATCTTCATTAGATGTGCATCCAAGCACATCTAGACACTACAAGATTTGTCCATGTGTGGCAGAACGTTGGTGCACAACCCGTGCTAAAAATGAAAACAGCGAATTAATGGCATTTGGAAGATGTTGTACATGCCGAGCTGTGTCTCCGCACAAACAATTCGAAGCGGTAAACTTTTCCGTGGCCTGCTCTTTTGTGGCCCTTGCTTTGTGCATCATTTTTACATTTTTTTAGTAACAATGCAACATCAAAGCAGCAGCCTGGCATCAATTGGGATGTCTTCCAAAGCAAATTTCGGAAACAGTGTCGCATTTCCTGCATCAAAAAATGTGCAAAAATTAATCATCAAGGTAATGTGTTAATAATAACGCAATTTTATTCAGATTTAGATATTCACTACTATGACGGCTACTACTCCTACCTTTTATGGCTTTAAAAGCGCTAGAAGAGGCCGGGATGTGCAGAAACGGGAGAGACGACAGCGGGTTCTCCCTTACAGGAAGATAGCTGGTTTGATGCGTTTGAGATGTGGTGTTCATCATCTTGTTATGTGATGATGATGAAGGTGATGCTACTGATGGGATTGCTGGTGAAGATGAAAATACAGCAGCTGTAGGTATTGATGACATTCCGCTCTCGCTATTGTCTTTGAGTTCTGCTGAAGAAGAGTTGGTTTTCTTACTGATCTCCACAGAAAGATATGGATTATTCTTGTTGATGAGAGTGTGATAAAATTTGAGAAGTGCATCCTTTCCTCTCTCTGCGACCTAAGCGGTGCGATGATAGCATTGAAGAGTGGGAGGAGGAGGAGAGAGTCATTATTTGTTACAACTTCAGCACCACCCTTGCCGCCAATATGCTTTCTCATCGTATTGCTCATTTGCTAGTAAGAATGAAGAAAAAACAGATTGCTTTCTCCTCTCATTTTCATCTTGATCTTTTTCGTCAATTTTCACCTTCCTGAGGTTATTGATTTCATTTATTCGGCGTCCAAATTCATACTGCTTTGACATAATCTGGTCCCAAACCTATGATTCATTATCATCATTATCATCAAAATTGAAAGAAGAAGAAGAGGAAGAAGATGAAATGTGCACAAAACATTCTACTATAATAGTCCCTACTGTGATGATAGACGGCACCCATCACAACCGAGATGGATTATATAGACAGCAACACTCACTACTACTACTACTACTACTACTACTACTACTCAAATGTCTGTGTTTTGATGAGTTCGCTGTCATAATCTATTATACTACATATCGTCAACACGCATCCATCATCATCATCATCATCATCATCATCATCGATATTGTTATCAGCACCTCTTCTGTAACACCACCCATGTTGGTAGGCTGTTTAGACAGACTTTCTATCTGTGCTTCGATCATCGTTTTGAATTCGTCGTTAGACATATTGTCTATAATGTCAGTCAAGTTGTTGGTGATAAATGAGTGGATTCGGTCGGCAAGAATATGAGCTGGTTTTGCAGCACTTTGAACCTGGAAAAACGATCAAAAGGTAACAATAAGTTTTAATATCTAGCACAATAAGGCAAGTAGTAGTAGTTTTAGTAGTAAATTGTATCAATCTATGCATATAAATTATATTTATATTGATTTGCAAGTATGTGCATCATTTCAATATCAAATTTAGAGATAAGAATAAATAGAGAGAGAGAGAGAGAGAGAGAGAGAGAGAGAGAGAGAGAGCGAAGGGGGGAGGGGGGGGGAAGGAAGACTCGGAGCTACATATGTCCTTAGTACTTTTGTCCCTATCATTATCATTTGTTTTCGAACACTGACAACATGATTGCGTAGTGATCTTCAGCACTATCATCATCGTCATCATCATAATCATCATCATCATCATAATTCCACCTGTACGATTAGGCCCAAGACATGATTACTACTATCTGAGGTTGCAGATGCAATGTAGCCAAGCTGTTCTATTGTCCGAAGCTGATGAAAGGCTGCTTGATGTGCTATCGACTCTAGAATGGATACTAACACTCTTGAGTATTCAAAGTCTTCTTCTAACCCAAGTTGGTAGTATGCAGTAGCGGCAGAGTTGAGATTGTTCGCATCTTGCCCCTCCCCAATTATAGACCATCTTTGCTGCTGCTGCTGCTGCTTTTGTGCTCCTCGGATACTAATGCTGCTGCTACTACTTCTTCTTCTACTACTACTAGTTGTAGTATAGGTGCTGGTATTATTATTTGTTTGTCCTTCTTCCCTTGGTGAGGTAGTAGTAGTATATTGCATGTTTGTTTGCGAGATGTCAAGAATCCTCCGTGCCTGAGGAGGCGCAAATTGTTGTTTTGGAATCAAGATGCGCATGATCTCTAATATCTGCCCTTCCACCCCCCCCCCCACTGCCCCTCTGTCTCTCCTTTAAAAAAATAAC
>ADNK01001953.1:0-50000 GCA_000320545.1 Bigelowiella natans CCMP2755
GTGTGTGTGTGTGTGTGTTTGTGTGTTTTGTGTTTGTGTGTGTTTCCGGTGTCGATCTTTTGAGTATTTTGCGGCTTGAAACAACGTGTGTGTGGTTATATTTTGCTTTGGTGCAATCAGAACTCAATAATGGCGTCTTTCGCGGTTCGGTATTTAAGACTGCACAACAGCGTCATCTATTACGCGCCCAAGAAAGAGGTTGGTGAAGGATGATAACAACTGATAGAGCAGAGGGCTTTATAGTATAACGTTTCTTTATGCTGCCAAGAATGATAACAATACGTATGTCTTGTCTCTCACACACTGCAAATGCGAGCTTGGTTTCTGAATTTCTCCCCCTTATCGTTCCTGCCCCTCCTGTTTACACAATAATCTCCACACAGTCATTGGACAAAGGGAAAATGGCAGATTTGGAGGTGTCGTTCTATCTGTTTGTACTGAAGAAGGATACGATGCTTATACACACACACACACACACAACAATGATGAATCCCTCCCAACTTCTTCTTGTTTACTATACAGAATGCACAGCGTTCATTGCGTATACGATTCTAACTCTCTCTCTCTCTCTCTCTCTCTCTCCGTCCTGTCTCCCCTCTCTGTCTTTGCGTGCGTGCGTGTGTGTGTGTGTGTGTGTGTGTGTCATTTCCTCAAACAATAGGCAGAATTCAAAGAGAAAATGACTCAAGGCCGCCGGGCAAAGAAGAAGCACAAGCTCTCCGGAGGGGTCGTTGCGATCCACATTTTGACGATAAACTTCGTCAGCAGGTCAAAGGAGCAGCGAGGATTTACTCTGCACGTGATGGCCGATGAAGGAGAAAGGGAGTATACGTTTAACCCATACAAGGTAACATTAAATGGGTTTCGATTCAGGAATGAAACGCTTCTATGAGATTGTCTCGATTCCCCAACGTTGCTTGTTTGTATCATTCCGAGAAAAATGTATGTGATAGATAAATTGGGTTGTTTCGGGGTCGTAAGCTGTAGCCTTTTGCCGTTGTTCTGATTTGGTTGATGGAGCAGGGAAAGGAGTCGCTTTTCGAAGAATGGAACACCGCAATCCAAGCGTACAAGGTGCGAGAATAGTAGTAGTAGTAGGAGTAGTAGTAATATGGCAGACGGGGCCTTTCCACTTTGATACATGTTGTGTGCGTGTGTGTGTGTGTGTGTGTGTGTGTGATTATGTATGATTGAATTGTGACTTGCTGGGATACGGATGGGGGCGATGCGCTACCAAATATTATGAAATTCCTGCTCACTTCTACGCATACGTGAACTGAAGGAGCTGGGCACCTCATGATAGGCGCGCAACGCATATATATATATATATATATATATATATATATATATGATATTACTGTGTCTATTATACGTGTTGTCTATTATTCTACTAAAGTTATTTTGCGATGACGTTAGGAGGCTATCTCCCAGCAGATACAAGAGCTGGAAAAGAGCAATTCTTGATGAATCTGGCTAGCTGGCCACGCTAGTTTGATCTACACACTTGTTCGATTATGATCTAAACATCAATCACAGCGAGCACATGCTAGCATGGTGCATTTTAATCACAGCTAGACACAGTAGCTAGGCAGTCCCCGCCTTGCACTCTAGCTAGCATTATTCGCTCAGCTCAGCTCAGCGCATGCGAGTGGCAACAAGTTTGGCATGTAATGCTAGAATGAAGATGGCTGGGTAGGCATATCATTATTTGAGACGGATGTAGTAGTCAAATGATGTAATTAATAACTAAATCAGTTTATTCTTTCCAGTGGTCATCATGCTGATATAGCTACATCATATATGCTAATATGCAAAGCCACGCGCACGCACCGCGCTTGTGTTGAATGCATATAGCAATCCATGCGATCGTGGAACCATCCTTCCTCCCCATGCAAACTAGCTATGCTCTACAATTTAAGGCATGTTGGCTATTCAGCTATTGGCGGCTATATTCATGCATATAGAAAGCACTTATGCAGCAAGATGTCATCCCTAGGTCATCATCGGCAGCATGCTACCACGATAATATTAATACTGTACATATGCGCGGATTTACTCATTGCAAGCTGACTTCTCATAATACTACTACTACTACTACTACTACTACTGCTGCTGCTACTGCAACTACTACTCCCATTTGTTGAGTCGAGAACTGATGTTCTTCGCAGCGCTCATAGCTTTCTTTAGGTATGCGGAGTTTATGCTCGAAGTCACGCCTGAGTCATTGTCCACATGATACAATGCATACACACGTAATGTCATCTCACATAGAAGTCAAAATGTGCCGCACCCATCTTTAGCATTTACCCCAACGACGATTTTCTCCCCTTCCCAACGGTTTCCTCCCCTTCCGCATTCAATCGTCGGCGCAACCGCCAAATATTTCAAACAGCGAGGTTTTGATATCGTCGTTGTTATATCGCCCATAAATCGTTTTTCTTCTTCCCCTTCCTCTTCTTCTTCTTCTTCTTCTTCTTCTTCTCTTTCTTCTTCTCCTAATCTATCGAGCCTACCCGTGAAAGGTTTGCATTTGGAGCAGCCGCAGCCTGGTGCATGGCCCTAATGATGAGGTCATGGAGAATTAAATCACGAAAGCAGCAGCAGCAGAGCAGCAGCAAACAAAAGCAACAACAACAACGATATGCTGGTCCGGCATCAGGTTAAAGGAAGGAACAATGTTCTTTCTAACGACGGGCAAGATCGGTTGAGAGGGGCACGGGGCACAGACGAGGAGGAGGAAGGAGAAGGAGAGAAAGAAGGACGAAAGGGAAGAGAATAACCAGACAAACGGAGAAGGGAAATATCTACAATTCCGCTTTGAAAGTGTCATTTGGAGATAGCATATTGTGCTCTCGCGCGCGCGCGGGTAAGCGTGTAAAAACGCAGTAGGCAGGTTCAGGTTCGTGTCTGCGACATAAGATGATGATGTAAGCATGAAGGCAAACAACCCACCCCTGTGTTATAGTTGTCTCTATCTGTTGGCGGCTTGTAGGCTGATGATGATGATGATGACGATGATGATGACGATGATGGCGATGAGATGTAGTAGTGGTGGTAGTAGTAGTAGTAGCAGCAGCAGAAGGAGGAGGAGTAATCATGATGCAACGTTCAAATCACAACATCATCAAAAAGAGTATAGCCGAGGTATATTCAATCCAAGCGCTCTGTGTTTAATTCTATCTCCATGACTGCAATTAACACTTTTAGAATTCCCCCCCCCCCCCCCCCTCCCTCCTCTTCCCCTTCCCCCCTCGCTACCTCCACAAACGCGCACACACACACACACACACACACACACACACACACAATCGTGAGTCTTTCTCCTCTCTCCTACCTTCTTTCTGCTGTTTGGGGTCAGGCTTTGGCTTCCGACACTTATTGCACTTCTTTCTCCAACCGAAGTTATCGTTCTTGCACACACGACAGATCCAGTTAGGCTCTGCCTCCTTCTTCTTCTTCGCGATATGGGCCTGTTTCTACGATGACAGCAAACACCACGCACACACGCAACCACGCAGGTTGTCCGCCACCATCAACACAATAGCGATGATGCAAGCAATGGGAGAAACAACGAGTGCAGCAGCAAAGACACCATTATCATCATCATCATCATCATCAACAACAACAACGTCGTCGTCGTCATCAGCATCATCGTTGCCATCGTCCAATCAAAGCAACCTTCTTCTCCTTCTCCCTATCAGCCCACGACGCCTTGAGATTCACTGGCTTTAGCTTGAATGGCTTTCCAGGGCGCGCAGGAAGAAGCACAGGCCAACGTCCGTCGGCCTCCTTTTCCCCAGCAATTGTCCCCACCATACCGTTAAACTGAAGACACACACGCAACCGCTCGTTAATTCAAGCACCATCGCCCATATGCGTCGTTCAAAGTTAGTAATAATTGCTACGGCTGCTGCTCTTGTTATCATTACTTTAGGAGCTTTCGTTAGCCCCTCCACCGTCACAAGCTGCCCGAGGGAGTACCTATGGCCCACAAACACGCATCAGAGCCAACAGAAATCATATATATCCATGCGACGAACTCATTTCACCGTTCTGTGAGCAAGGGGAGGGGGAGAGAGAGAGCGGGGAAGCAGAAGGGAAAAACTAGGAAAGGGGTGGGAGAGAGGAGGGTCTTACACGATATCTTCTGGTTTGATTTCCTTCTTCATTTCTTCCTTCTGTGCCTAAGAATGAAGCAAGAAGAACAACAAGAAGATACAGTGAGGTAGTTGACACCGCATTGATCCAAATCTGCCCCCTCCCCCCCCTCCCCGCCCTCCCTGTCTCAGGATGACTCAACAGCTCGCAAGCAACGAGTAACCAATACTATATGTGTGCCAAAGAATTAATCATATAATGTGTGAATATATATATATATATATATATATATATATATATATTATCACTTTCGATGCCGTTAGGCGCATCTGCTTCTCGGCCTTCTTGAACCTCTTGTGAGCATTGCGAGTGTTCTAGAGGAGAGGGGGGAAGACGAGGAGAATATCGCCCGGGAATTAGTAGCAGTGGCAGCCGCATGATGATATCAGATGACTCAAAACTCAAATCCTACCTCAAGTTCCTCCGGGGTTGGGATAATGACATCTATCGGACACCCTGCCATGAGCAACCCTTTCCTATGTTTATCATCCGGTGAGGGGAGGGGGAGGGGGGGGGGGGGGGGGGGGCCCCGGAAGGGACCCGCGTAAGTTTTACATGCTCAATAACATTTCTCAAAGAGCCTCACTCTAAGCTATGAGGGTACAGAAACTCTCATTGGCGCGCCGAGGTGAACGGCATTATCGTTATGTTTTTTAGCGTATGTACTTCATCAGAGCTATAGCTGCCATTTGCCCCGTCGGTTTCTCGAAATGGATCAGGAACTTATGCATCATATCTAAAAGTAAAGAATGAGACTACTTTAGAAATAATACGACGAAGAGAGATTGTTCACGGAATTTTGAGCGATGCTGGCTATTGTGGCTTTTTTCCTAAAATATGCATGGTTTCACGCCGTCGCACGGCGGTCGTTCGTATTATGATATTCCAAATCGGCTATACTATCTCTGACAATATCGTGCAAGTGGCGTGTGATCGATCAATGCTCGAAGAACTTCCATCTCGTACTTATGCCTTCCTCCTTATAGCGAACCATGGACTTTATCAACCCGCACTGAGTAGAAATATGTCGCAACAACAAGTGCTTCTTTAGGAGCACAACGGTTGAATGCTAACAGCCCCCCAGCCTCTAATCCCTTCCCTTTGTTCACAGAGAAAGTAGGATGCAGGTGCAGAAGGTAAAATGGCGCCCGCATGTGGATGCGCAAACCCTCATTCTCCGGCTTTTATTACCGTTCCGAAGGTCTCATTGACCATATCATCTTTGACGTTGGGATTCACATTTCTCACAAGAATGGGATTTTTTAAACTCCGATCCTGACGTGAGAAGGTTGGGAGGTGCGAGCAAGGTGTGCGCAGTGATGAGGCCGAAGAAGGAAACAGAGACAGAGGAGCTTCTTACTATTGCGGCCGCATGCTTAAATTATTGGTTCGGGAATTTGGTAAGTTCAGTGTTACAGACCCTTTCTTTCCTCTTCTTCTTCTTCTTCGACACGAGAGCCTGTGTACACGAGGGAAGAGTTGTAATAAGTGCTAAATGCGCACATTCATGAGCGAACATCCAATTACTCCCCGGGACTTTGTGATGCCATTACACATTGAAACTAAAACCAAACTATGACTCGTAGACTTACGTTGCCACCCCGAAGCGCAATCATTGCACAGATATCATCAACGGACATTTTGGGATAGGTGAAGAGACGGACTTCGGGCTAGATCTGGACGGGGGAACGACAGCGGCCGAGAGACTTGGGCTTCTGGTACACCAATACTTATATACGACACAACCATCATGATGTCGTCATTCAAAATAGAAAGGCGATTTTCAGAAAATAGTTTCTTGCAAAAATAATGTCAATTTTACGGGGAAATGGCCTGTATTTTCACATTCGCGACAAGTACTCGGAGGAAGCACATTCTTTTGGTTCTCATCATCACGAGCGATGATGATGATGGAGGCCGAATCTTCGGAGGTCTCTGCCACATCATTGTTTCAACTCCCCTGACGTTCCAATCAGTCATCCCCACGTGTACACAACGGATTTCCCCACCTGAATATCATCTAGATAGCTGTCGATTCGAAATTAGAGGCTATGGGGTTTCGTGCGTGTATCCTTCGAAAGTCGCTTCGTTGTTCGTGAGCGGATATTAGTATATTTGTGGACGGTGCATTCTACCATTCTTTCTACAACAATGTATCTGATTCTAGACTCATCTCAAATATGTAAGGATGGCGCGAAAGGGGTATTTGGAAATACGGAGAGCATCGATGGCAAATCATCGATGGTTGTCTCAGAGAAGAAAAACAGATCTTTCACAGTGGGAAATAGAATCTTCTCCCCCCACACTAAGGTCAAACCGAGAGAATGCCTAAAATTATATCTCATTTCCTTTCTGGCCCCTCTCTCTCTCTCTCTCTCTCTCTCTCTCTCTCTCTCTCTCTCTCTCTCTCTCACTCGAAAAATGAAAATGTGGCTAAAACAAACGCGATCAATCTTATTCAAGCATATACATTCTCGACAAATAGGCAACAAATCCAAGGCAAACTAACCCTAGACAACCCAGGAATAGCGTTGATGGTGGCGGCCTTGGGTACGACGACCATGATTTGCCACTTGTATCTTTCCCGCAAATGCAAGGCCCAGGCGCTTTCCCTCAATAAACGTTTTGAGACCAAGAATGTGTAGCGATGTTCATTGAACATTATCCCGATGGGTGAGCGAGTGAAATATTCTTTCTATCCTTTTCGCTAGGGCCCCCTCCTCCTCCTCTTCCTCATCGTCGTCAAAAGAAGGGACGACAAGGCCCTCCAAGCCTGTGATGGACCTTGATGACTTTGGAGAAACGGTTGGTGATACTACTACAAACACTACCACCACTACCACTACTTCTTCTACAACTCAATTGCATGATTGCCCCATTTTATAGAATATAGCAGAGCATTCCTCGACTGTGCTCATTTAACATGGCGAGTATCGACTATAACATCGCCCAACCCGTTGTTCTTGTCTCGTCGTGAGGAAGAAGGAACATCAAGCTGCTGCTGTTATCCTCTGCGGTCTATTCGCATGTGCGTGTGGTGTAGGCACAATCCTTCGATATATTGCTCTTCCATTCAAGAGAGCGAATGATGGCTTCTCTGATACGGTAGGCGGGGAGGACAGCATTTCGCCTTATTTGTGCAGATACTGCAAGATGCTGTATGAATACGCATCAGTCTTTGATGTAACCGAAGCTTGTTTGATGCACAAACCACATGCGAACTCATACATGATACACAGTTGAGGAGGAAAGGCGTGTACGTGTCCTCCGTTGAATGCGCAAGGGCAGCGACTGTATCTTTCTCGCTAGTAATGTGTGTTGTATGTCTTGTATTAGAGGACTGACCTGGTCAAGATGGGACCATGCAATGATGGTTTATCGTGAGGTACTTGCACTTACAACCTCTTGACTCCTACAGAAATCAATTTCGGCGATGTCGTTAGATTGTCATTTCATTGTCAATCGTGTTTTAAATGGCGATGCTTGCTGCTCCTATTTGAACAAGATCGCCACCCACCCACTATTTCCTGAAAATGCGCAACCGAAGGACAAATATGGATTATCGTCGTTATCATTTATTTGACTGACTATTTTATTATTATTATTATTATTATTATTATTGTGGTTGGTGTTGTTGTTATTGTTGCCACGAAGGAGCACACGGGAGGCTTATTTTTGATGGAATCAGCACAAAACTCCCTAAATACCGGCGTCCAATTCATACCATATCGGAGGTGGGTAGCTGTCCACACGTCAAACACCAATGCTGCATTGTTAAAAGTCTTCTCGTTTTTACTCAATTCTTGGTTGTTACGTCGCTAGAGGGATCTTGCCTTCTACACTTTGAATTTATGTTTGGAAGTTCGTAGTAGTGTTCTATTTCTTAGCTACCAAGCTTCGTTTCTTACCCGTCCACATCTCCACCTCCTCCTCCTCTACCCCCCCCCTCCCCCCCCCGTTTCAGATTCAAAGCGGCATTTCATTTGTACGTTAAGAAATACGACATTATCGTCTACCGCAAGATGCATATTCCAGGCGGTGTCAAGAAGCGGCAAAAGATTCTCCTTGACATATTCTCTCATCGAGTCAAAGGTGCTACTTGGGAACAATGGCTAACCCCCCCCTCCTTCCGATTCTCTTTTGGGAGAATTCACAGTTTTGAATTTCGAGTGGAGGGCGACGCAAGCATGCGATGTTTCTTTCTGCGCAGAGAACGACGAAATGATGATTTGACAAGCACATCGACGGTGATATGAACATAGCGCTATTAGACCCTGATTGTCCTCTCGTCGTGTTCTTCTATAGGAATGCCATATGGCGTCTCGTCGCTTTTCTCCTTCTTCACGTTCACGGAAGGACTTCACGAGAATCGAACGTATCGAAAACTGCCTTACGTGTACAACAATAGCGTGTTAATTGCTGCTGGCTACACCATCATTCCAATCTTTCTTATCGATCTGATATGATTTTTCTCCTTTTCCTCCTCCTCCCCCTCCCCCTCCTTCGCCTACTCTTACTACCACTACTTCTAATGCTGCTCTTACTACCACAACTGATCTAATGAAAACTAGGTTCTTCTGCTCGGAGCTTATTGCTGCAGCATATAGGCACTGTGGTGTGTAGATAAAATATATCTTAAATATATATATATATATATATATATATATATTATATGTTGATGTTATATCACGTCAGCGTGCGACATAACAGAATTCCTTAACTGAATTCCTTATATAGAGCACGCTGCGTAGTCTGTATATCAAACACACACACACACACACACACACACACACACACATAGTCACATGTAGCAGCCTCCGGTGTGGTTATGGTAATATATGGCACTACCAATACCACTAATTCTACCACTCCTTTTTCTTTCTTCCCCATGAAAGAGATCTTATCGAAGAACGTCTGTACTGCAAACTGTTATCCTGGGCATTTCGGAGAAGGTGCTTGCATAAAAGCTACAAACAAATTAGAGGGAAGAGAAAAATTGAGTGATGTGATGATATACATCGAGTTGGTGTGTTTCTGTGTGTAAATTCGTCGCCATCCTCCTCATTATCGTAACCGTTAGATTACGTTTTGGAGATGAATGATGGGGCGGAGCTAGGACAAGAAATCGTGCTTGTTCGGAAGATAAAGATGGGCAGAAAGTCATGAGGATGATGATGATGATGATGATGATGATGATGCTGATAGCAATAGTAGCAAACATTGTCCTAAACTTGGGACTGGGCAAGCACTGCATATAACCAGCAGCAGCACCCGCCTCACAGCCTACAAGTGACACACGTGCTTTTGCTCTCAGAAACTCCAAATACATCGGGAAAGAGGAGAAGCTCGAGCGCCCCCTCTCAACGTACATAGAAGACGATCAAAGCTTTGGCGAGGATGATGAGGAGGGGGGGGGAGGGGAGGAGGAGGAGGAGGAGGAGAGAAGCTGGAGAGATGAGTCAAAAATCAAGGTTATTCAAAAAATAGATTGTGTATTAGTATTGTAAACTACATATGCTTCCAAGACGTACACCCACACGCACACGCACGTAGATAACATGTCCTCATATAACGATATTAACTAACACGAGTTCTTGTATATTCAGGGTATTTAGAACAGATCTAATACACGCTCTCTCTCTCTCTCTCTCTCTCTCTCTCTCTCTCACACACACACACAAACGCGCGCGCGCGCGCATACACACATAGGCACACACACACAAGTGCATTCTTGCATTTTTCTTAACTACCTTACTCGCAAAAATCTTCGATGTACTTGAACAGCAGATTCCCTAAAGAAAGATCTTGTGACTTTTGTGATTCTGTTTCGACTCTATTTTGATAGGAGGCGGCATGTGCGTTGAATATGCAAGCTGGCCCTGAAAATGACGACGGTGAGAAGGAAAAGAAGACAAAGAGAAAAGATGCAGCGGAGACTGGAAATAGTAGCGGCTATGACTCGCGTAATATTCTCTGCATCGGTGCAATGAGCAGAGATATATGATGATAACGGATACATTCTCTCTCTCTCTCTCTCTCTCTCTCTCTCTCTCTCTTCTTGTGCGAGAGAGAAGAGAGAGAGAGAGAGAGAGAGAGAGAGGGAGAGGGAGAGAAAGAGAAAGGAAAAACGAAAGAACCATCAGACAGTAACATCTACATGAACATGGGAAAAAAGACGACTGGTAGTCGTGTAGAAGTAGTACGTTAATCGTTAATGCTACGAAGAATCAAGGATAATATCAGTTTACCACTGATTCTGTCGATGAAGATGAAGATGATGATGATGATGATGATGATGATACACGCCATCCTTGCTTCCCCTCCGCATAATCGTATAACGTCACTGATGCAGTTCTTTCTTCTTATATAATTTATCGTCAGCTGCGGTGGCTGTTTATGAGCCAATTACTGAGCTAGAGGTGACCGCTGCTAGCTTTTAGATGCTACATGTTGCTTTTACGACCGCTCCTCCATGTTCGATCAGCTTCATGAATATACGTCACGATGCCGACTACTTAAACACATGTAGGTTGTTGGTATAAGTGATGACGAAGACAGGGATCACGATGTGAATGAAGAAAGGACGTGAGTTAGCTTGGCAACGATTATGCACGAGTTAAGGCGTAGCATGCAACAATTCGTTCTACGAAAAGTTTCATCGTTAAAGCACATTCTACCGGCATCTTGGAGAGACTTCGGAAAGTAGTGAAGACAATCAGAGTAGGTTTTGCAGATGTCTGGAGAAGCTAGATAAAAGACAAGGATGGTTAGCTAGTTAGCCCTCAGTAGCGCATCCATCTTGTGCACCATCGTAGCATGGTGTCATTGTCAATCAACCCTGGTATATTGGTAGCTAGGTAGGCCAGGAGCGGGCTAGCAGGGTTGAATTGAATCATGCTAGCGTGTCATGTCATTTGAATGAAGTCATGGACAAATTCTGCTAGTGTGCATTGATTGTAATTCTGACATCGTGAGATCGACCGCACTAGCTAGCTAGGCTAGCTAGCTAGCGCGGTACGATGAGTGTCTACTGCTAGACTAGCTAGCTAGCTAGAGTGTATCTTCCTATCTCTAGCTAGCTAGGTCTAGCTGTCTAGCTAGCTAGCTAGCTAGCTGTGCTGCTAGCTAGCTAATTATTCGTGTGTCTGGCTAGCTGGGGTATTCTAGCATGCTAGCTAGCTAGCCCGGGACATTTAGACATGCCTAGCTAGCTAGTAGCTAGCTGGATGCTGACATGCGTGCTTGATCAACATGATGCCAAACAACAGCACACCTAGCTAGCTAGACACGCACGCATGCAACGGCAAGCCAGCTAGCTAGCAAGTTAGGGGGGGGATCGAGCTGCGAGGGCTAGCTAGCTAGATCTAGAGATGGGGATGCAAATGTGCAAAATGTCACGTTGCACGTCAAAAGCAATGTGTAATGCACATGTGTTTTTGAAAGGTTTTTTTTACATCCCCCCATTTGTATGTGCACATTGTGTGCCTCAATGGTTCATTCATGACAAGCAGGAAGAAATCTGTTTCGTTTTGTACGATTTGAACATGGCAACCACATGTCTAGATGCACACACATGTGTGATGCAAATTGTAGTGTCAAGGCAACGAATCGATCGAATTTGCGCACAAATCTTTTGCGATGCAAGAAGAATTTTCATAAATCTAAATGTGTGACACATGCAGTTCGTAAAACTATGTTCCAAATCCCATCGTCACAAGGGTGTTCTCTTGAATTATCTGTTATGCAAGTATTTTTAAGATAAGTGTAATATTTTTCATATTCTCAGGAGCTAGAATTATGTTATCATTGCTTGTCTTAAATAGAGGTTAGAATGTCAATTAATATTCAAAGGCTTCTTACCATCCAGATTAATCCACCAAAAGCGTTCATTAGTACGTATTTGTGAGCGTTGCAAACATTGTTTCGGAAAATCGACCAAGGCACCTAAGATATCAAAATTTAGTAAGACTTACTGTAGATGTTGTTTTCCCAAAAACACTTCAGTGTTTCTTAACACATGAATACCCAAAATAAGTAGGATATCCCAAGAATCCTCATCGTAAGAACCCAATGCTGAATATTCATTATTTATCATGAAGAAGATCTTGCAATTGATATAGCTTAAAAGACATTTTCAGTTGGTAGTAATTGTAACTCCACGTAGCACTTCAAAAGAGAAAACATTATTGTAACCTGAAAAAAATTGATTCAGGATGCCTCAACTAAAAATTAGATTATTGAATACCACTGGTAGTAAGACAGCCCACTCTAAAATCAATTGATGGTGAAATTTCATACGGAGAATGTATGAGTACCTAAGTAAAAGAGTCTTATCTTCGTTCAAACGATCAAACGATTGATTAAACTGATACTACCAGGTCACTGACAAGGGAGTTGTCACAAACGCAGCAAGCAATGGATACTCAATCATTTGGATCGATTCAGGAATCCCTAATAAGACCAGAAAAGCAGCAATATAAACTTCCTATTTAAAAAGTTTAATGAACATAAAAAGGATATGTGATACCTTTTGATGATGCCATCACCCCAATTAAACTGAGTTCAAACCATGATCTCAATCTCAACAACTACATTAATTCATATAAAATAGTGCTAGCAACTCCATAATAAGGAATAAAAGCTTACGCGATAATAGCATTTTGGACACCATTGAGCAGGAACGGGTACCTTAGAAGACACCGCCTATATAATTAAAATCATCATAAAAACAAACATAAAGGCTAAGAAAGGACACAAAAAGTTCAAACTTAACGTACGTGTATCGTTCCAGAAATAGCGTCGAATATGTACTTCGTAGAGAACGAGACTCATTCGACATTTAAAAGTTGCTGTGGGATGAAGACTGCTCACTTATGCATGCTACAGACTTTGTTTTTTCGGAGTGGGGCCAAGATAAGCTCGCAACATAATTTTTGGTTGTGGAGAGTGGCGTAGCGGGTTTAGGTGTGTCTTCCAGAGGACTATCTCCTTGAGATTTCAGGGGAGTTGAAACGTTGTAGGCCATAGCTTTCAATCGCCTCCTTAGATATGTTTGCGCCTTAAATAATGTTACGATGCATAAAAACGTAGCAATGCTTAAAATAATTCGTTTCTAACCCCTTTGGTGAGAGATTTATTCTTGATAACATAATCGATTGTTCTTGCTTCACATTCAGTGACTCGGTTGCCATCAAGAGCGAGATCCCAAAGAGCTTCCGCAGTTTGCTTTCCAATTTTACCATTCTGCTTCATATGCAAAGAACATTGATTACCCTGGAAAAAAGAGGCGATGGTTGATTACCTGACAAACTTGATTCGCAAAATCCAAACAAACGCGATCGTAGCGCTGACCGTCGATATTCTTGTATGCGGAAACACCAGTGCTGATTACATATCGGTCGTTTTAAATGTTGAACTTATATCATGAGATAACTTACATGTTTCGATTGACAAGCGAGTCCAAGTATCTTCTTGCATTATTGGTGAAACGATGGCTTTGTAGAATCCCACGCAATGTCTGTAGATTCTCATCCGAGGTTTTCTTACCGCGCGGATCCTTGGCAAATTTCCAAAGTTCTTTGGCTCCAGATTCGCAAATGTGTTTTTTCTCATCAACCATCATGCAGGCCATGGACACGAGTTTCTGCTTTTTGTTCGAATGGCCATCCCCTTTCAGCTCGCCTCCTTTCCGCTTGGTCATCGCTTACAATTATGGATCCTGTCGTTTTCTCTTCGCAAGGGTCCTGCAGAAAACATGTTTGTGCTGCCGATGTTCAGCAAAACTCTGTTTTCCGTAAATCCCCTTGAATTCCACCATGCGACAATCAAAAATTCCCAGAGAGTAATGAAGTCTGCATCACCGGCAAGAATGCCAGAAACGATTGGGTTGTTCCCAGTGCAAAAACAGCCTAGCGCCGATTTCTCGTAAACAACAAAAGCAACAACTTAGCAAAAAGCAGACAACAAAACATTCACACGTTCCCGCGGTTTGTTGAAGCTGAGCGGATGGCATCCTATTCTCATCATTCGTATTAAAAACAGTGCATTTTCTGAATAATTCTATGAAAATGGTACTTATTGGACAAGAACGCAGGCATTAGTTCTACCTAAATTCGTATCCAATTCTTAATTCTGCGAGGAGCACAGAAACACTACCCCTTCTGGCACCAACTAATGTCTTTCACCTCCGGCTACGGTCGTAATAGCGGAGGCGCAAATAAGGAGACACCTGCTGCCTGTAAGCATTCAAGGAGGACACAAACATTGGAGGTTGCAAAGTTTAAGGACGAATATGTTACCAAAGCTGTTGAAGAGGTCCATTTTTTTAAATTGTATGTAACAACACTAAAACATGTCTATCACATTTTCTATTCGAAATCAATACAAACGTATTTTCCATAATGCTCTGTTTTTTGTTGTAGGCTGCAGACTCTAAATTAATGTCGAGGACGTTCAAAGTTGTTCTGCTTGGTACCAGTGGTGTAGGCAAAACCAGTATAATGCGAAGGTCAATTTTATCATCATGTGGGAAATTCATTCTTTTATGAAAATTCATTTATGCTGACATAAAATTATCACAAAGATTTGTAGAGGATAGACACGTAGGTGACACGCTGCCTACTATTGGAGGTACTCAGCGTTTTGATATAAGATACAATGGACGTAAATAGGAAATAAGAATACCTGATACGAATCCATACTTTCAGCTGAGTTCGTTTCTCACGGTGTAAGCTCATATAATGGCGTAGTTACCAATTTGGACATTTGGGATACTGCTGGTATTATTCATAAATACTGTAGGTTACAATTATTTGAAATCATACATTGTTGAAAATAATAGGACAGGAAAGATTTGAGGGGCTTCAAAAAATGTATTACAGAGATGCAGCTGCGGCCATTATTGTATTTGAGCGTGGATCTAAAGTTTCATTTGGTAAGCTCACATATCTGGCATATTTGTATCACCACTTTCAAGCTTACAAGGTCTAACTATTTTTTAATGAATTTCCTTAATTGTTTTGAAACTATGAACGACTGGTAAAGTCAAGGCTACAAAATGGGTTGATCAGATTGTGCACCAGCCTATAAACCTCTTGTATTTATTGTATATATTAATCATGCAGGTGAAAGAACTACAAAAGTCAATAGTAAGTGCTAATTAGCTGGAATATGTATTTGTCACTTAACCAATTTAATTTTAGAACGTTAATGATCATAAAGTAATCCTTTTGCTTGCGTGCAACAAGTGTGATGACTCTCCCCAAAGAAACGCAATGTCGTCATCTATTGAAAATTCGGAGGAGAAGATCAATATAGCATGGGTTATACGAGATTTTGTTAGGCATCTACCCTCTGTGATAGAATATTGCATAAGAAAATATATTTCTTACTGGGGAACGATATTGTTATTTGGTTTCAGAAGGATGTCAGAGCATTTGCCGCAAGAGAACGTTTAATCCTTTTTGAATGTTCTGCAAAGACAGGATACAATATCAAAACTATATTTGAAACTATAGCAAATGCTCTTGCTAAAAATGTTTTTGGTACCGATGCAAATGAATTGGCTTCGACTGAAACAAACTCTAGTATAAACAGCATTGATCGAAGTTGGGGCTGTAGTGACGAAGGGTTTGGACTTCAACATAAATATTTCAAGCGGGATGATAGCAGTAATGAATTGCATGATCGCTTTATTCCATGCAAAGGATGTTGCTATACATAGTATAAATAACATCACGAGTGTTTGCCAAAAGCAACATAACGCCTTACCCTGCCAGATACATGCATGCATTGTGCACGGACTATTTTATTTGAAATAGTCAGCCAATCAGCAGCAGCATAGAAGACAGCAGTCTAGCAGTGTAAACAATTCGGGAATTATGTGCGCCCTGCCAGCCTTGGTGTTCGACAACGTGTATAACTGTATTTCTCCGCTCTAGCGTTGTCATCTTGCAAGCTAGCGCGTGGTTAAGCACAATAAACGATGCCTTTAATGGAAGATCCCATTATTTAGACATACAAATGCAGCATCTAGAGTATGTGATAGTGAGAATTTCAAGTGAGAACGGCTAGCACATAAGCAATAACTAGATTACTGATAAGATACATTTTTTCTTCGTTGGTTTATTACTCATGACATTCTAGACATTATTTCTTAGTGCAATCTACACTCTTCACTGTCTCTGCCTTATTAATACTAGTCTTCTCTTTCATCTCGTTTTTCTTTGATGATGACGCATTTTTTTTCCCCTTCTTTCCTGTTTTCTTCCAATTGATGGCCGATCGCACCCTAAATAGCCAATTAAGCAACAACGCAAACACAATGCCGATACAACCTTCCTTAAATTTGAAATACATAATGCTTAAACATGATAAACGCAAATGCGTTTTGCTACACGATTATTTATCATCAAAAATACAAAAATTTAACCAAAATTCGTATTATATATTGACTGTATTTTTCCAATATTCTCCAGACATGTGCTTGTCTGGTAGGAGTGCCTCAGGGGAGATTTGTTGGAGGTAGTTCGTCGCCAACACACACGTTCGGTTTCCGCGGCTTTTAGTTCTGTAAGTAACGACGACATAAGTCTGGGCAATCAGAGACACAATATGATATTTTGTATTCAAATGTGAAACGAAACTGAAGAGCTATCTAAAAAAGTGAAAGGACTCGTTGTTCAGATTCTCGATAAGATTGAAAGCTGATAGCACCTATTTGCCAGCTTGCTCACTGTAATGGCGACATGCCAGTTGACATTCTCGAGGCGCTTCAGCTCTCGGTAGCTATGGCGATGACAACGAGGAAGTTGATGATACAATAGAGGCAGAAAATAGTGCGGCGAAAAGAAAAGATAGTCTTAGATGGAGGGAGGGAGATATTACATCAGCCCATCAAGTTGACCGGAAAAAATGCAGGGCATAATGACATAAAGATCCCAAATCTTCTGTTGGTTTGGAAATTTATCACGAAATCGTCATCATCACCACCACCATAATCACCATCATCATCATCATTATCATATTATTATCTCAAGCATTTCTGCATCATCCCCGACAACGATTGCTTTCCTGGCAAGTGCTCCGCACGGCCGTCATGTTTGACTTTGCGTTTACCTCTGCCGATTCTTTAGGTCCAATAGGGTCTCACAAAGTGACCATTCGGTCACTTTGTCCCGTATGATATCCTTAGGATGGCGGCTTTTGTCCACGTTCATCTTCTTCTCCTTCCTCGTCTCTGTATCTGCAGCCTGCAGGTCATTTTTAATAGCGCTCTTTTGTTTTGATTGGTAGCTGCGGATGAGGGCCCGTATCTCTTCCTCAGCGTCCCCAGCCCAGTAGCTGCTGTTATCGTCGCCCTCCTTAACTACAACAGCGATTGGCGTGATGGAATGGAGATGATGATGATGGTGATGATGATGATGATGGTGATTAACGAAGCCTTTTCTATATATCTTTCTATTTGTGACACCTTTCTCTACCGGTCCTCCTTTGCCTTGATGGTTTGGAGACGCGAGGGGAGGGGCCGGAGCAGCGCCTGTCGGCATCGACGACACACACACACACACACACACACACACACACACACGAGCGCGCGCGCGCAGACACACATGCATTCACACAGAAACACACAAAACACAAAGATAGCGTGTGTCATTCATCCGCAATCAGAAGGAATGAAAGAGGGAGGGAAGAAGGATTTCTTCGCAGTACCTGATGGCAGGGATACTGATGACGATGCTGATGCTGATAATAATGGTGAAGATACCCTGAGACCCTTTCTCTCTGCATCGCGTATGAGCTCTTCACGGGCTGCCTGGGGAATGTAGGAGAGCTGAATACGAACCATCTTCCGAAAACCTTGCATCATAGCTTTCACGGCGTCATCAAACAAAGCTTCATCCTAAGACGTTTCACATGGAATAGAGGAATAAGACATCTCTTGGAAGATGTTAAATGTATCAATGATAACCCCCCCCCCCCCCCCCCTCCATATCTCGCTTGGATATCTCATGTATTGACAAATATGCTACGTATACTCTCAACACTCATGATCGTTGCATGTAGTTACCAACTGCGACAGTGCGTGGCAAAGCGCCCCTAGTGTCGAGACAAACCCAGCTCTGGGTTCTCTTCTGAATATAAACTCCGACTTTCCAAATGCACTGCAGTGCACTCGTTGGACTGGTGGGGCGGTAAGTCTGGGATTTTTGTTCAGAATCAGCTTTGCGTGCCTCCATGTTCCATCCACCAATATCAACGTCTTTACTCCGCGCCATTCGTGTCGTCCTCGTTGTTCATCCTTAGTTTCCTTCCCGCCTCCCTCTTCCCGCCTTGGCTTCGATTTTTTTAGTTCTCCATCCGCCTTATCTGTCGTCGTTTTGGTTTGGCCCTTCGTCGTGCTCGTTGGCTCGGCGGCTGTCTTTGCAAGGTGGAAATCCTCAATTGGTAGCGAGCCATCACTGTGGTGTTAGATAGTTAAATTATAAATAGCAAGAGTAGGATTGGAGAAAGGTTACTGGAAGGAAAATGGCGATATGTTCCAAGGGAGGTGGGGAGGGAGGGAGAGAGAGAGAGAGAGAGAGAGAGAGAAAGAGAATCTTTATGGTGCCGACAATCAGATTTGCCAATCACACCCTGGGTACAAGATGACAGTCCCTTCTGGCTGGTTCAAAGCTCTATCGAGGTCCTGCGAGTAGCCCGGTGGAAACCACTTCCCAACGATCACTTTGCAATCTTCAACGACTGCGCCGATTATCGGCACGCTGCATACTTGGACCCTCGCAGCCTGATGGATTGCGTAATAAACGGAAAGCTCATGAGATTTAGAATATACCTTTCGGTAGGGATTATTGCAACTAGCGAGCAAGTTAGCTGCTGTATAGGTGCTACCTCGTCAGGATGCTGAACGATTATGACGTCCACTCCTATTCGAATCTAATTGTGCATCATGGAATGGACGGGTCCTCATATGGGAACTACACCGAGAAATAATTCCTAACTTGCCAATATTCGCGGCAGTACCTTCTCCTCCGGGAGAACGTCACAGATGCAGACTTTCGTCACTCTCCGGCATCGCTTGCACGTCGCTCTCCTCTTTCGTGCACGAGCTCCTGTCTCCCCAGAGCCGCCGCGGATTTTCAAATCCTCTTTCTCTTTCACTTGGACATCCACTGGCACCTCGCTCCTCGTATCTTGGTGTTCGTCCGTCTTTGCCTGCATGTTTAGTCCTCTCCCCTCCTCGAGACAGCTACGCCCAAGTCGACATTTTCCGCCCTAGGGGGACACAGGAAATGCTTCGTCGCAGCAGGCCAATTATAGACTGCGACAATGAGGAATTTTCATAGAATATTCGTCCGCACAGAAAAAATACGGATAGATCACCTCTATTGTTGTATGGAGACAACAGTTGAAACCTTGTCGCAGGTGCAAAATGAATCCAACTGCTGGAACGATCGGATCTCTTGACCCCACAACCCAAACAGTAGTTTGACGATGTCCTCCGCAATTGTGCCGACGAAACTCGCACAGGGAAGGTATTTTCAGCGCAAGAGAAAGGGAGGAGGGGAGACGGGGATTTTGCCCCGGCCCTTCGGGGCTGAATCATCCTCTCGAGCCAAGCTTGATAGTAACGAATAACTATTCATATTAGAAACATCCCCGAAAAAGAGTTGTCAACAACGGACCCTGTCGCCACACGAAGCAGCCACTCTCCCGGCAGCGGTTCCCCGAGCTGCTCCCCAAGCCGGTCGCCTGGTCGGTTTCGAAATAGGGCAAAGGAGCGTAGGAGGAAGAATAGGAAGAAGAAACGAGAATCTGCGCGACTTGCTAACCAAAAAAAGTATTATCTTCGGAAGAGGAAAATAGGGAGAGTGGGGCACGGGTGGCTGTGGGTGGGGAGCAAAGTAAGAAGTATCTTTGTTGTTCCTTCATTAAACAATTATCTTAAGCATTGATTCTTTCGCGAGACAATCCCAAGCATATGTAATAATGTATCATTTCAGGAACGCCCAACGAAAACAATTACGTTCAAAATCACTTAATAATGTATCATTTCAGGGATGATCAACGAAAAGAGTTACTTAAAAAACACTTTTTCATCGGACTCCCGCAAGCCGTACAGAGATCTATCCTGCTCTTTCTCACAGCGAAGGAATGCCTCTGCACCTTACAACCTATTTGCTCATTGACCAGAGTGATGGTTACGAGGAACGATCAGGTTGCCATTCGCTTTCAGCATTTCGATCATTATGATGATGGTGGCAATGATATTTTAATGATAGCTCTTTTATGCTGGTCAGCGTTAGATGATGACAGTGAATATGGTATCTCCATAAAAGGTTTGGAAGACAATGTATGAGAGAGCCTTGCGACATTCGAGACTAGCAGGATGCATTACATCAGTAAAGGCTTTCATGAATCGTATCGACTCAGAGGTAATGCACCTACCACTTTCAAAACGGCTACATTTCAGATAGTTAATCCTTATCCTCTCCTTTAAAAGCACACCCTAACATTCCTAACATCCCTAACACCAGTCGAGGCGGAAAACATGGAAGAATAGATACAAGCGTTTGCAGCGCATTAAATTGGAGAGGCTGGGATGCTTAAGTTTTTTTATGAGCAAGATACTACCGAAGTGGGATGATAGCTTAGCGCTCGCAATCTGCGCGCTGGGGAGTGATGTACAGGTGAAACCATTCCTCTCAAGCGGTCTGACAAGGCACTTTACGATCGAGGGGCATCTTTGGGCAATGCGTTCTTCCATCATTAGAGTTTACTTTGAATCGATGCAAGAAAAGGAAGAAGAAGTAAAGGCACGGGGGGGGGATGTTCCTATTCTTCCATTCAGAAGCAGAGGAGACGTAGCGAGGATGAGGGAGCGATTGAAGGAAAGATCTATAGACTTTGATCAAATCAAAAGAGTCTTCGGTCGTCCTACAAATAGACAGGCGGTAGGTGTAATAGTGAGAGAAGAAAAAGAAAAGAAGAATAAGCTAAAAGTATCTTCATCTGAAACAGCTCTTTAGACCAGTCTTTTCGTAAAGTTTGAAGTGTTACGATTGAGATGAAAAATATGAATTTACGAATAATGATTTCATCGCTGTTTTTTAGTATCGCCCCCTGGACTTCGTGTTCGTAAAACTGGTGGATATGCTGGCATTGATCCTCCATTGTGATGGTGATTTCATCTCGGCAGCGAGAGTGTGCAAGAAATACCTAAATTCTTCGACATCTCCCCCATACAAGCATGAGCTCAACTGGCTTGCAGACAGGAGGCTCTCCGCCTATGAAAGCATTTCTATCATCGCGAGAGAGAAAAACCGAATCTCTAACCCGCCTCCTGATGCGAAGGTATTTGTAGAAAGGGGACGAATGTATATAACACAGGAAGCAAAAGATGATGCGTCACGGAGGCTGCCGTCTCCCTCTTGGAAATATCTTAGTAGGCGAGCGATCCATGATTTCTTGAAAACTCCTACAGAGAATGAAGAAGAGGATGAGTGAATGCAGCATCACAATATAGCTGCTAGCTTATAGGAGATAGGTGATCGGCACGCACGATGCGATATCAATTTAATTTGGCCTCCTCATGAAGTCGGATTGTGTAGAAGCGCATTACTAGATTAAACCCCAACGCCTTGAGCAACACATCGAAGATGGATATCAGCATGCGAACACGTCTAGGTGCAGCGACTAGCTATACTAAGCACAAGCATCGCTCAGATTAATAATATTTCTCATCACGCTAGCCATTTAGTTATTCATGCTAGCACGTGTGTACTATAGTTCAGCATCTAGTCAGTGTACAGCTGTCTAGCTATCCCTGTGCGTCATCCATGTCTAGGCTGTCTAGAGGTGTATCCATGTACCCACACCTGGACACGCATCACAAATTGAGCGATCATATTATCATCTACTAGTCTAAACAGTTAGTTGTAGAAACGATTAGACGAATTAGCCTGGAACCGCAATTTGTAACCGCGCTACCTAGCTAGCGTGTTGTTTAGTTCTAGAGTTCTAAAGTTATTGGATGAAGTGTTTTGCAAACCTAGCTCTAGTAGCTAGCTAGATGTGTGCTATCATGAGCCACATGATTTAAGCTACGCACTTCTGGACATGACAATGTCACATAATGCGTTGCTAAATACAATGTCTAGCCATCTGGATGTGTGCGACTACTATGCGATACATGCATGTATGTATGAGCAGCGCCTTATCTAGCTATAATCAGTAAGCACATAATAAGTACTTCTTGCAGGATTTAAAACATGTACTAGTGGCATTCAGCAGTTTTAGCCTGGATATAATTCAATTTTACAATGTAATTTCTTTCATGAACAGGTGGCGCAAACTAGACTACTAAGTAGTGCCAGTAAAATCCTACTACTATTTGTCACACTACCTTTAATACACTAGGTTGCCAATCAGAGATAACCAAAACAAATTATGCATGAATGCTCATCCAGAAAGACTTGAGCCAGTTGCATTATTTGTAGTTGTAGTAGACGGAGTCGATACTACGGTAGATGATGTCACCCGAGTATCCACATTTCGATTATTTGCGGAAGAGCTAACGGACTCCTCAGCAACATCAGTCGTTTCTGAGTTTCGCCCAGCATTTTGCATTATTGCCTCCATCCCAGAACCAAAGCGAGGCCGTCGGGCAGGACGGAATTGACGAAGGGTGCTTCCTGGAGACGTTTGCTGTTGCGAGAGTAATGATTTTAACGAGTTTGATTCCTTTGAATAATCTTGAGGTATGAGCAACCCCTTCGAAGAAGACGAAATGTCGGCCTGCTGAATTGGATTTCGAGATTCAGATTTTTCTTCTTGACCAGCGTAGGTTACAGTTTGCGTTCGCGATGAAACGGTACGTTCGTGGCGGTATAACTTTTTGGAGACATCGGTATCAACTTTGAGCGATATTTGTCCTCGGGAAGAACCAACGCTCCTATTGTTGTTACTAGATTTGAACTTTAAAGACCTTTGCTGAATAAGTTTCATTTCCGAATTGGTCTTCGATGACTTAGTCGACCGAGTAGTAGTGACTAAAGTCTTTAAGGTGCACAGCAGTCTAATTCCGGATAAGCCTCTGAGAAAGTCGACCTGAAGAATGAGCATACAGATATCTGCAATGTAAAACAGAAGTAGACCATACAGAATTCCATCATCTCCGACTGCAATGGAAACCGTTAGGAGCAGCACGATGCTCTGGATTATTAGTAGCGATGTAATGATCAGTACATAAGTCGCTAGAATTGCACCCCTTTCTGCCACTTTTTCTGAGTTTGATGATGACCGTATCACTTGAAGCGTGCGTCTTCCTAGCCATAGTATCGCAGCAGCAATAGAGGTTGTTATAAGGGCCAATGTAAGTGGACCTAAAATCCTGAGACTTGAATCTTGAAGATAGAAGAATAATGCAAAACTTGTCCAGATTACACTCACAATGACGGCCATTATGGCGTATACTGCCCATGGTCTCTCTGTGAACATATTTTTGACCAGCCTGTTCTGAAGTATGTTGATGCTAATTACTCTCCATTGATACAGAGAGATAACATAAGCACCCCAAACCAACGTATGAGGAAGAGCAAACAAGACTAAAAGAGTACTTGGATCAAGATCTCGTGGTTTGAACCCTTTTATTTGACTAGAAAGGATCAAACTTACAGGAACGCTCAGTAAAGATTGGAATAACAGAAAAAGCAGCTTTGAGATTTCGAAGAAATTTAGTTTGCTTTTCTTTTTCCGGCTAAATGCGGTATAGACAAGTAGAAGAGCAACGATACCATATATAACTGCAGTACAAATGAAGAAAAATCCCACAACGTTTGAAATGCCACCCTCACATTGGAGTTGCCGTTCAAGAAGAACAAATTGAGTCAGGTGATTGCAAGTACAAATCGGAGTCCCATCACTTTCAAATGATGTCGTACAACCTTCTGTGCTAAAAGATAGCAAACTTGGATCCCAAAAATTACATTCATACAGATCCTCATAATTGCATCCATCTCGTAGCGCTACTGACTCAGCATTAAATCTGATTGTTATCTCATTATCTCCACTATTAATATCTTCTCCTTCGATAGACGTATTAATAGATGTTATATTTGTTGCTGAAGATATATCCTCTGGAGCAGGCCGGCAGTTCACCAAGGAAGTGAGAATTGAATTCACACTGATGATTGCGGTATCTCGTGTGGCATCAAACCTTTGATCGTTCCTAACTACATTAACTTGCACTTCGTCCGAATCGATACCGAAATCCATGTCGTCTGTAAATACTCGACTCGATCTTGCTAAGACAATATTGTTCGCTATATCGAAAGAAGGTTCCAACGGGACTAGACTCCCTCCTGCAGTTGCAAGAAACTGAAATATAGCATTATACTCAGTGACTTATTTACTTATATGAAACATTATCACCTCGTCAAGAAGATCAATTGCAGTGTTTAGAGCATTACAGTCAATAAGGGGCTCAGTCGCTAAACGCACTGCGTTGCTAATTAAGTTGCTGAGGACATTGCCCGCATCAGCCCCTAAATCTGTTTCAGTAAATAGCGTAGGCCTCGTCCCACCGAACGTTGTATTCAATAAATTTACAAACTCCTCAATGTCCGTGGTTGAAACATTGTTTCCGGTTGAATTAAGGAGCGAATTTGTATCCTAAATTCATGAACCACCAATAAGATCAACGCCAATATAGTTAATGCCTTCATAACCTGCACAATGACATTTGTTCTCGTCCCATTGACCCCGGGATCAGATCTGATGGCTCTTTGAAAAGAAAGATTTATAATTCCCCATAGTTGTTGGGAGTATGAGGCAAAGCTTTGGTCTAGAAGTGGTGAATCAACAGGGCCGATTGGATTAGATCTGAAAAATATACCATTTCTACTACACTCGCCGAGAGTATTACCAATGGTTGGAATATCGTCCACAAGAGTTAGTGACACACGAGAGGCAAACAGTTCAAGTTCAAAAAGTCCTGCAGCATTTAAGCGAATAAGACCGTTCTCTAAAAATTCTGAAGTCCTCAAAAAGAGAGGTTCATCAACCTCTATATTAATCCCTAAACTACTGAAGAGGGATTGCAAAGCAACATTTAGCGACGCTATTTGGTCACAAGCCCTCAATAGTTCAATGCCTTCTGGATCATTAGGAGGATCCTCTCCATCAATGGGGAAGTCTGGAATCGGTGTGGGTAGCACAGTGATATTTCCCGCAGAACTTGCTCTCTCCCCTCCGAACTGGTCTCGCACTAACACTGTAATATTGAATACCCCTCGGGGTAGGACGAAAGAAAAATTTGATTCTAACAAGAAACTACTCAGTAGTAGGGACTGTGTAGAATATTGGAACTGTAGTGGCATGATTCCATTCGCCGTTGTATTCGCGACGAAAGTTGTATTGAGAGCGAAACCGACCAAGGGCTCAACGTTAAATTGTACCAACGGAGCTCCAACCACTGTAATTTCAGTTGAGCCCTGCGTAGCACAAAGACCTCTCCATTAGGAAACCAACCTAGATCACGAATGTCACTAACTATTAGTCTGTGCTACTAACGAACCTGGGTGCTCAACCCTGAACGCTGATCCGTAACTTCAATGGAAAATGTAAATACACCCGTCCCACCTAAATTGCTGGTAGGAAATACTAATGTGGGAGAATTCGGAAGTTGTATGGGCAAAGGGATGGCGAGGTCTCCGACCACGGACCACGCATATATCAAGCTATCAGATGTAGGAATTCCAGGCCCTCCTTGAGCCATAGAAAGAGCTGTAAGTCTAAAAGTTCTAGCTTCAGAGAATACTGTATCTTCCACGAGAAACTCAAGCGTTGGAGGAAGACGTAGGACACTTGGCGAGCTAGTGGTAGGTGCCATAGTTGGTGGAATTGCGATCATTGTCGGTGACTCACTTGACACGGTTGGTGATGGAGTGAGTGGAGCTTCTATTGTCGGAGCACCGCTGCTTACCAAACTTATGCCTACATTGCCGATGTCATCGACCTTGAAAATTTCCAGAGCTCAACATTTAATAAAAATGTAAACATCAAGACTAGTACCTCTCCAACAATTAAAGCCCCAAGGGATAATTCATACTTTGTCGACTGCAGTTAATACTCTGACTCAATCAAAGTAAAGGCTAGGCACATACAGCACAAACATTATTATCTTCACAAAAGCAACCTGAGGGCGGCCTTGAATAAGGAGATCTATGGGACGTACTGTGGAGAAATTAGATGCGAATGCAGTGGTGTAGATGCCTTCGGACTGGATAATTATTCAACTTCAAGTGAGTTAAGGTCTAGCAAATCTTAATGTATACTAACCGGAGCAGCAGCGTAAACATAGAAAAAGCTCGTTTGGTTTACGATGGGTGGGACCACCGAGAGGCCTCGTAACCCAGGTGGAAAAAGAGCAGCACTACATCATTATTGGTTTAGAAGATACTTTTCATCTCAAAGGATCCATCGATCATAGGAACTAATACTGATACCCAATATCGGGGGAGGTAAGTGTCGAAACAAGTCCAAGGATATTTTCATCCAAAAATATGGCGCGAAGGAGAGATCCCGTGGACAAGTTATCGATAGCAAATCTGTATAATTAGTGATTTTGCATCAGATTATGTTATCAATTGTAAATTTAAAAGGAAATACATGGCGTTGACGCTTTGGAAAAAATCCAAAGAGCTTATAAATTGAAAGGTAGCGTTTGTTCCCGTCCCATCAGTAATAGTTCCAGTGATATTTGGATTTCCAGCAAAGACCTCAGCTGGGAAAATAGTACACATATATTTTACATGATGGTAAAGCTCATTCTAGTATATTTTGAAAACCTTCGCAGAAATTGATCTGGTAAATAACCCCGGTCGTACTACCCCCAATATTGATATTTTCAGATATGTAGTATCGTCCGATTTGATTGAAACGCGACACTACGTCAGTAATGTCCTGAAATTTCATCATAAATGCATCGAGTTAGCGAGGCTATCTTTATAAATTAATTAGCGATGCTACAACTTGGATTATAATTGACCTGAAAGCTTTGGAATGTCTGTTCTTCATTGCACGTGACAGTGATACTCCCACCACCAAGAGGAATAGTGATTGTATTATCGGCAGGGGGGTAGATAGTCCTTACCTAGGTTTCGACAAAATAACGGTATTTTCTAAAAGGTTGCATCACAAATTCCAATTAAAATTTCAGAATGAATCAATCAAATAATCAAATTAGGTTAGGCGTCACGTACGTCGAGTGTGGGTATGTCCAAAGTTCTTATGAAAGAATTTTGAGCCTAAGATCGCATTGAGTTAACAATTTGATGACATACACCGACAAACTCCAGATTCAGTTTACCTGGTCCACAATCAATAGTTGGCTTTCGTCTTGATTGAACCAGTACATCGAGCGAATATCATTGAAACTATAACAACACTGACTTTGAGTCCATTTTAAAAAATATGTGAAAATGAATATTTCAACCCAGCATTCAGTCCAATTCCATCTTGAACTGGATTTGAAATTGCCTAACTCACGGTATGTTAATTTCGTTGTTGACCATGATTACATGTTCAATACCCCTGCTACTATTTCAACGAGGCCATCTGTTAGGTTGATGCGTCGGATTTGTCGCTAGATATAAACACATGTTCCATCTATAAGCGAATCGATGAATTAAATCGATCGACACAGTATGCATATATGCATGTATGCATGTAACATGGAGTGTACTTATGCTCATACTCAAATTTGGGTATGTTCTTAATTTACTTCATCTGCCCAATATATTTTGTTTGTTTCATTTACTCCACTCCTAAACTGAATCTCATTAATGCGCCCTGATAGGTGAAAACTTAAAGCGGATTTTCCAACAACAAACAAATCTACCGTTTAGATTTGGAGTAGGAATCAATGAAACCTTATCGAGGTCATAGCATTCTTGTTAATGTACTAACTATCTATTAACATTGAGGATCTGTTTATTACTATAGGATTAACGATAAGATCATTCGGAGACGCGGAGGCCCGTGACTGCAACAGCACAAAAATGAATGCTGTAATGGAGCGGCGCAGCGCCATTGCCTAGGACGGGATGTGCCTCAAAATCCAGCGCTAAAAAAATTTGTGCCACTTTGCGCCAAGTCTTTCTAGAAGAAACGAGACAGCAGTCCAACTGCGACAAGCACTATTAGCTTGTCGCTTGTCGCCTGTCGCACTGTTCGAGAAAAAAATGGAACCCGGGAAAAGTTAGAGAACAGCCATAACCCGGTCAATCTGGAAAGAAAAGTCCAGCATTATCTCCCTGCGACAACCTTTTTGTTTGTCGCTATGAATAATTTGCCGATGTAGGATTTCACTAGTCGAGGCACCAAGCAATGCTTTGTTCAGCAACCATTCAACATTCAACATGGTTCAATTTCAGTGTTTCCTGAACTGCGCCGCACAATGCACCGCGCTGTGCACGTCATGGAATGATGCGGCACAATTGTGGCGCGTTGCAAAGGTCTTTTGGCCCACACATTGAACCCTCCAACCGAGTCAACTGGTCAAGTGAGGCCGAGCTAGCTCGATGGTCTCAGCTGATGTGGTCGGTTCAACCAACTGGCTGGACCATCACAGGCACGTGATGTCATGTGCACGTTGCACATGCTGTCACTGTGTCCATTGTGAGCATGGGGACAATGTGCTTGTCACAGACACGCAACATCGCTAGATCGTGTGCGTGTCACAAATGCCATTGCCATGTCTAGATGTCTGTCATGACCACCAGCTAGCCAGTCTAGCAGTGCAGCAATCTAGCAATGCAAAAATTGTCCAATTCTGAGCCAGTTTGTGCAGTTCGGATCACACCCACCATTGATGCAAGACAACAAGCTGGCAAGTTGTGGAGACTTTGTGTCCATGCAGCGTGAACCCGGTGCGCCATGGAGACTTCATGTCATGTCTGCACAAAGTTTGATGACCATCATGCTAGCATGGCTTGAACTCGGTTCGTGCAGTGCTAGAGTGGTGCGGGCAAAAATCAAACATTGTGCGTGATCATCGTGTGACAGCGTGCTTGCATGCACGCACAGTGCGCAAGTTGATTCATCTGGCACAGAAACAAGCCATCATGGCCTGCATGCTTTCCGAGGGACAATCAATGTCTGACTCATGCATTGCCATCAAACAAACTTTCCAAAATCATGTGCGTGGATGATGATGTGCATGAGCCCAACCAGTGTTTTCAAAATTACACAAAACATTTCGAACACACGTCTGAATCACTGCGTCTTTTCAATATCGATTCACCCTCTTAGTGGAATCAGCATTCCTCGCTGCATCAAGGGCAACTCTCGGATCCAATGAACCTGAAGGATTTGTGTTCAAAACATCATGAAATGGGTTGCTAGCAACATGAAACTTCATGTGTTCGTTGCACAACTGAACAAAACTGATTTTGCCGACTTGTGCAAACCATAAATGCCACATTGTGTGTCCATCTGTCTATCTCCAATTGAGTTCGCCAAAAAGGGATGCAATTTGCAAATGTTACTTGCTCTATGTGTGATGTTTTTCGTACGGTATTCGGTCGCTGGCCCTAAAATGATCGAGTTGCGATTGTATCCATTGTTGCTCAAGATTTTTGTTCCTTCGCTAGACTTAGCAAGATCATTCTGCAGTGGAGAGCCATACGACAATTTCCCAAATGGCGACGTATTTATAGACTCACCACGTATCTGTTGAGACTTTCGGTACGACGGAAGAGGTGTTGTTGAAGATGTTCGAAGACTAACTGATGTTGCTGTCTGCGAAGGAGAAACCGCATATGGAGGCGACAATGACATAATTTTGTTACTCGACATAAACCGGTCATAACTCCCTCGAACGTTTCCATTGTTATGAATGTTGTGCGGCGGCGGCAACGGACTACTACTTATACTCTTGGCTTCCTAAAACACAAGCAAGTACAACATAGAGAGGGTAAAGACAAGGCTATGGCTAAACTAAAAGCAATGTGAAGGATATAGGTGAAACATACTACCTTCCATACGTTGTAGCTTCTACTTGTTGCGTTGCTTCTACTTGCTGAGTTGCTTCTACTCGTTGGGTTTTGCTGTATTTACATTGCTTGTCAGTTACATCACAACTCATCCGTTATGAATTTCCTGAAACAACTATCCCTCTTCCCCTTTTTACCTCCCTCGCCTTATACCTTATGAGATGCCCTAAAACTATTCGATGGAGTTAGTTTGCGTGATATTTCCATGCTCGAGCTGAGAAGCTTCGATACACTATCACCAGATCCTTCACGATCAAATGCGTTTGCTCTTCGAGACTTCATTCTACGGGTCGCGCCGGTGGAATTTGGTAATTTGGAGTCTCGTGCGTTCCTAGTTGCCGGGGGAGAACCGAAAGGCAGCGGAGGGGCTCTTACTTGGCCCGTCGATTTCCCAGCTGCGACAAAAGTGTGTAACGAAGTAGGCAACGTTTTCCGTGTTGCGCGCGCGCGCGCGTGTGTGTGTGTGTGTGTGTGTGTGTGTGTGTGTTCGAAAGACGGAGAAAGAGATAGATGGGGGAGGGGAAAGTATAAGAATAAAGAAGGGGGAAGATGAGAGACTTATTACCAGGGAAAGCCTGAAAGTTCAACTTCGACGATTCTTTTCTGTTATGTTAAAAAAAATTAAGACCAAGGAAAAGAAAGAGTGGGTTTATATCTCTCACCTATGCTTCACTTTTGCCTTGAAGTACTGGTCGAAGACGACAAAATTGTTATTCTGAATATAATTGCACGCGTACGCAAATGGAAATCATCGACTACCTAGGCTGAGGCCTTGTTTTACTGACTCAAAATGGTTCAATATATAATAAAGATAAATGTGGATTGGGAAAGCTGCATCAACATTAGAATCAAAGGGTCACACCTGTGGCGTAAACTTCCCCAGCTTATAGTGTTTTCTAAGAAAAGCTAAAAACTTGTGCGATGGCCTGCATTTTGTGAAGGATCGGGTGAATAATAATCATGATTCTCCAAAACGTATTTTCCTTTTCTCGGCGAGCACAGCGGTGCATAACATTTAGTGAAAATGTTTTTTTTTATAGCGAACAAATACCTATCTATAGCAAACTTAGCAGCGGGAAGCTGCTCTGCCTTGAGCATATGCTGGAATAAAGCCTTTCCAATCCCTCTTCTCTGGCAGCTAATGTTTGAGGAGAAAGCAACAGGCAAAAAGATGGATCACGAAAGGCACTTAGCTCTTAAATTGAATGAAATGTCTTTTTGTGTTATCGAAACCAATGAAAATTACAATTCAAGCGATAGCTCTAAAAGTATTCTTAAAACGGATACAGCTATTTAAAATATGTGTGACAGGTATCTTCACGGTTTGAATTCTGCAACAATTATAGTATTTTTGAGGTTTCTCTCAGCACCTTTCGTGCACATAGAAATCGAGCACACATGAGGCATTCAACTCGCGCATTCTCCCAACATTGTCCCGCAGGAATAGCTTTTTCCGACCAATCTATAATTCAATTTCTCATATCAGACTACATACTGTTTTCTGGCTTGTGGTGAAAATGGTTCATTCTGAAATAGAGAACGATTAAAATGGCACGCACCTTCAGCAATCCACAAACCTTCTTCTCGTTTTTTGGGTCGCGATAGAGATATCTAGTGCGCATGCAAAATCAACTCTCTGTTAAAAAACGCGTGTGGACAAAGGATTGCACATTGTTGCATTTGTGATGTGTGAAATCTAAGACGTACAGCCTCTGTCCTGTGTGTACATTCATACACAGCCTTGATGTCGTTGTGATTATGGCGCCTAAGCCCTGAGCACGTGACGATGCCGCCCCCATGCGATTGATAATTGCAGTGATCTGGCAGAATGAGAAAGTCAAAAAGGATAAGACAACACTTATGTTCCCACCATTTATAGGCCGCCATAGTTTTCCACAAGGCATTTGATTAACTTCGCCGACCTGTTTGCGCACATCTGGGGAGAGATGGTAGATTGTTGTTCCGTCCCAAACCTGAGTTGATAACAATCCTTGATGTGGCAGACAGTGACAGTGTCAGGAAATTTGTACCGTAATTAGATCCCGACAGATACTTGTGACAACGAAGTCGAACTCCATCGGCCCTCAATCTATTTGGACCTAACGCGATAAGAACCAATGACACGCAATCGCCTAAAGCCATCTAGTGAACATCCCTCATGCTCTAAAATTATAATCTCGCCCTCCCCCACCGTGTGCCGTCCTTATATGTCCCTAATAAATCGGTTGAACCTCAGATTAGCTGGTTGGTAACCGACGAAGGATCCGGATCAGTTGTTCGACGACATCCTAAATCATAAAGGTGACGTTCCAAATATATGTCGCAGCACAAAAACCAAGGCCACAACAAAGTTAAACTATTTCTTATCCTCCACGAAGTTTTCCGCATAAAATTAAAGCCTGCTTCAACACGCCGTTCCCGAATATTCTAGGAAGAGGCGCAATCGTATCTCCGCTAATTAGTGCTGATCTAGCTGAAAATGACTACATATTTTTGTCGCACTGGTAGAATCGCACTCATACTTTTTCGGAAGCACATTCAACTGATACCAGAGGATTCTTTTCCTTGACGAAATTTTATAACTGATATTTTACCGCACAGAAAAGCTGCGTCTGGAAAATTTTGATGTCGCAGGAATAATTATACATTGATATTTTTATAAAGTTATGGGCGTCAATGTAAGAATTATTCTTAACCTAAAACCAAGCTTCTTTCCTCCCCCGAGCCGCGTCGAAACATACGATGGGAACGTATATGAGCAGGGTGTACGTCCACTATTTGGAGCCTTATATAGAGCCCTACATGTATAGTCGTGCCCGAATCCTCGTGTTGGGGCTTGACGGGGGTGGGAAGACAACTCTTCTAGAGTCCCTGAGGCGAAATCAAGACCGAAACAAAGAAGACGCTAAAGATTATGGAATTAACGTGTCAAAAGTTCTCCATAAAAACGTCGCTTGCATACTTTACGAACTACCAGGCCAAAAGGATCTCCGTGTCATCTGGAAAAGCTTCTTTCCGAAGACTGACGCATTGATTTTCGTTCTCGACTCGACCGACCAGAAGAGAATAGAGACAGCTCGGGCAGCGCTTTATCAATGCTTGCAGGATGAGAATCTCGAAGGAGTTCCTTTACTCATATGCGCCAATAAACAAGATTTGCCAAATTCCTTGCCGAGGAAGTCCATAATCACGCAATTGAAGCTGCAATCATATTTTCAAAAGAAGAAAGACCTCCGTGAGTACCATGTTGCTCCTACAGTAGCGACAACCGGCGCAGGGTTATACCAAGCAATGGAGCAGCTGCGTAGAATGATATCAAGTAAGATTGAAGTTGGAAAGGAGAAATTGGAAGAATCAGAGAATAAGTGTCATCCACCTACCGCAAACCAAAAAGTACACCCGATTCTCTGCAACTAATGATGAATAATAATAAAGGTTCGATGTTTTACCCCATACCACCGCACCTAATGATAAGAGATATATGCTAAAACCTGATTCTGGAGACATTTTATCGTTACGATGGCACACTTCAGGAAATAACGCTATCACTAATGAACTAGAGGTTAGCCACCTCTGGCAGAGTAATGATAACGTGGTGCGTTTAGATGGGCCGATGCACAATTTAAATGATCTAATATGTATATTGGGATGATCAGGCCACCACCTTGTAGATTATTATCAAATATCTGCATCATGATTTCACTGCTGATACTCTAGTACTGCACGCGTGTGTGATTTTAACAGCTCAGATAAAGAGTAGAGAGCACCTCACGTCTGGCGATGCCCCCGCTAGTTTGCATGGCACATAGCATGCATGAGCTGCGCCTGCTAACATGCGCTGGCACTCGTTTGTTGATCAGGTGTAGCCTAGTTAGCTAGCATGTGCATTTTGACTCATCTGATGTTGCTCGTCCACGCTAGCACGCGGTCATGATCCTCTTCAATTGCATGATTGTCAAAAGTTGGTGGCAAACGCATCATCATTTTGCCCCACAAGCGTACGTGCTAGAATGTGCTGCATGTGTGTGCACGTGTGAAGGTGTGCTCATCAGATATGGATCCACGCGCGCTTACTCTGCTGTAATCGTGGCATGCACAAACTGATCAGAACTGCCACATGATGCTTGTCATCACAAGCTCGCAAGGCACATATTAAATGCTTGCGCGTGCGCGCAAATAGAAATAGAAGAGAACTTGGAGAAAACGACGCACATACAGCAACGTAGATGAATTGTATTTCACAATGGCCTTCGTATACTCACTTCTTACTTCGATAGACACTTTTCTACATCCTCTCTCCGCTTACTGCTGCTCAAGCTACCATGTGCCGGCATTCCTTCTTTGGTGAAATCGTTTGTGCTGCACGACTTCGGTGGAGATATTATACTAAATATGTTGGGAAGTGTATGAAAGGAGAAAAGGGTTTCATTAAAACGATTGCTCGAGAAAATGGGGGGGGGGGAGAACTCTTATCTGATCTTTTGCATTTGATGTATGATCTATTAGATTTTACTCACTCACTATGAAACAATCAAACCTTATAGCTGCTAGTGAGCGGCTGATGAAAACTTCCAAATCGAAGGCGTTCTGAATCGGACGACAAGGCAGGTCAAGATGAACAGAGTAAGTTTCACTCGAAAAGACCCGAGAGGTCTTGAAAATTCTTCAGTTTTTTTGCTTTCAATAATTTAATTTTTTTAAAAATCTCTTCAATCCGAATCATTACTCAGACGGGAATAGGGTCGTTTTGGTTTGTTGTTGTTGTTGATGATGATGATGATGATGATGATGTGTGCGATCAGAGGAGTTCTGCCTGACCTTAAATACAAGAAGGCCCATGACAGAAACCATATAGCCCAAGATCTGCACCCCTTTAAGAGGAGCATGGAAACCGAAGAAACTTACAAAGAGGAGGATGATGTCCTGCATGTAAGAATTGAACAAATAACTCAAATAGTGATATTTTATTAGGAATTACTGACATATTTCGATGGGGCTTCATCTCTAGGATGGAGGGGTATATGTTACTACGCATGATCCTCCCGTATATTTCTTCTTGAAGGATACGGGATTAGTACCGACGAAATCAATAGAAAGACAAATCGTTTCGTTTAGAACTCATTCTTACAGGAAATTTGTCAGATAGCAAGGAAAACTTCTACGCACAAACCAGAAGAAAATGCACTCACGCACACAAACACACACACACACACACACACACACATATATATATATATATATATATATATATATATATCATTTTAAGTGACCTTCCCAAGAACGCTCACCAGGTACGACATCAGCAACACCGTCATTATCGAGCCCTTCAGTAGTACAGTATACAAACGACAAAGACCCCGTTAACAGATGATGACAAGCAATCCATGCTTACAACCATCAGTCATTCCATACTCTCACAATTCATCTCGAAAGGCTTTGCATCATGCGCCCCCCACCATCCACCACCACCACCTCCTCCTCCTCAATCACACCTTCTTGAGCATAGCAATGAGAGATATCGGAACGAAGATGAGGGCCAGATTCGACAGCCAAAGGTTGAGAGCGAAACAGACGCCCACCGGTAGGACTCTAACATCATCATCATCACCATCATCAACAACAACAACATCTACAACAACAACAGCATCAATTTATTATAATAGTGATAGCCGTGGCGACGCCGATGATATCTGCACTGCAGCGTGTTTTGGTACTCCCTTCTCAAAACGACTCGATCTGTGTCTCTATACTTTTTATGATGACGACAAGGCCGCTGTATTCATTACATCTCCAACTGCGTAAAACCTTAATGCGAACGTTTTGCTGCTCACGCTCGGAGAATCTCCAATCATCGAGGAAAAGCCGGGGAAAATGTTCCGCCTGACATAATACAATATAGTTATCCCCCGTCGTCGTCGTCGTCGTAGTAGTAGTAGTAGTAGTAGTAGTAGTAATAGTTCTTGTTGGCGGGGGAGATTGGCTGAGGATAGCTTTCGAAGAAGTTCGGGGAAATTCACAGTTTATTGCTCACGGGGTGTAGAGTCAATATGTACATTTTTTTGGGGAAAATACTACAGGAGGAAAATAAACTCTAGCGCTTTCTAACCCTCCAACTCTCGGAATGTCGTCAAAAACATCCTTCGAAAGTAGGAAAAACATCCAAACAGTATGCAAGAACAACGCTAACAAACATTCTTCTAGTCGTCATGAATGAAGGGCTATATTTCTTACGCTCGGAAGGCACTCGTGATCCCCCAAACAACTTGTGTCGTGATTGTGGCAAACAGCATATGAGCCACCCTGATTGATAATGTGATGATAAATAACGAAGACTCTTCGATGAATAGTTATGATTTTTCTGGGCAGGATGGGAGAAATAGGGAAATGCTGGTTGATGCATGTTTGGAAAAGGTAACCTCTCTCACCACACACGAACACACACACGCACACACACACACACACACACACACACACACAAAAGCCTACTGACGTGAGGAGTAGAGGTCTGTGAAACCCCCTTGTGAACAACAAATACTTATTGAAAACGATCATTCCTGAAGAAGAGAGGGGAGAGGGAGAGAGAAAAAACAACGACAGCAGAAAAAGGGGAGGAGGAAGACAAAGCGTCAACTCCATTCTCACTATAATTGTTATATTGACGAATGAGAGATATCTGTGCGCTTGTGCATCAATTTTCACCATCCATCTTTACACATAAGAATATGATTGTTGAAAATGTTTTGTTCCAACGCATTGTCCATTGCTTCTTCAGATCTTAGTCACAGGTGTATTGTTCGCCATCATCGTTATCATTATCACCTGACGATACGGCAATATATCCTAGGATGGCGATTGCCACAAAAAAGGTACGCATCTCCCCTTTTCCTTCTTCTATTCTTTTCCCCGCCTCCCCTCCTTGTTTTCTCAATCCATCTGCCGCTCCTCCGTTAAGAGTGCTTTCGTTCATTCTACTGCCCTCCTCCTCATTTTTCTGAAGTGTTAGTTTTACAGTCGATGCGGAGGGAAAAGAATTAGTGACCTGGTAAATTTGACTATGAAAGTTTGTTGCGGTTTGAATCTCTTGCCACCGTCAATTTCGAAGTTTCGATCTCTCTCTCTCTCTCTCTCTCTCTCTCTCTCTCTCTCTCTATAACACACACACACACACACACACACACACACACACAAACACACACACAAGTTGTACACATATGTACACATACACTTGCACTCTATGTTTCTTTACGCCTAGGTTTTTGGAAGCCCTCTCATACCATGCATTAGGATGTGTGTGTGGAATAGTATGAATAGGGTCATAATTGTAAAAGAGGTGCGTATTCTTCTTCCTAACTTTATGGGAGCATTCCATAATTGCATCCTCGTTCCATGTTGTCCTCTCCAGATGTTGTTTCGCAGGAGCTGTGTTGGTAGGTGAGGCTGCTTCTTCTTGGTACTTTTCGTCAGTGTACTCCCCTTCGTTCTCGCGCCTTGAAGACCTCGTCCGGCTAATTAAAGGCTGGCACTCATCGATGCTGCTGCAATCGTCGTCGTCATCCTCCATAACCTCCTCTCTCGCTTGCTGCCTTTTCTCTCTTCTTGTAGTGCGAACGGCAGCGGAATCAACGTTCCCCATTATAGAAATGGCCGAGGATGGAGCTGCTGCCTGTGAGTTATCATCCTCCTCCTCGGAGTACACAAAGCTGCCACCGCTGCGTTGAGGGCGTCTTGGGTCACCTCGACTAAGGAACAATCATACGTGTTCGAGGATATATTATGCACATGGCACGAATCTACGAAAACAAGCACCAGCATGCGATTTGCGTCTCGGTCCTCACCTGTTCTCGACGTCCTTCTCCGCCATACCTCCTTGCTAAGAAGGCCTGGAAGAATCCTCCCTCCCACGCTCGAACAATGGGAAGCTGCAGAAACGGAGGCTGTCACATCCGTGAGACAGAACGCTAACGTGACGCCCAGAAGCCACCCACGCCTAATTTCTGCAATGCCAAGCTTACAGCTAGCAAATCGAATAAATAGAGGTTTATTCAGACACATGCGACATATAATTTTAGTTGTCGTATCATTGAAAAGACCCAAATTAGCCACTTCCTTCAGAATCACGCCGCTGATATCCTCCTGAAAATGTGTTCAAATTTGAATTTTTTCAAAAAGTAAGCCTTGGGCCGACATAATATAAGTTAATAATGATGACCGCACATCAATTTCTCGCTTCGAGGCTCGTGTCGCGAGCAACAAGCTGCCATTGCCGAATTTAAATCGAATTTTTTGGCCGATGTTCTATGGAGCAAAATGTGTCCCGTTCTCTCCTGCGCGAGGCGGCTATTTGGTTTCGACCGAACGTGAATTGAGGCGTTCACTGCATTTTAGAAAATTATTGATACCGAATATATCTACTTGATCTGTTTCATCTGAGAGTGTTCACAATTTACATCTGGGCACAGCTTCCTTCCGAAGTCGTCGGCTCCCGAAGTCGCCCCCCCCTTGGTGGGAGTGACGCTCAAGCTTCATCATGTCGAGGAGCAGCGAGGCTAGATTGAAGAGTAAGGTGCAGGATCTCAATGAGAGTCTGGAAGAGGTTAGTAACTCACAGAAATACCCCTTCCAGGCCCCTTCATTGATTTAAGACCAAAGAGCACTCACACATTGTTCATAAAGGCGGAGGGAACATTGCGCCTCAAGGATAGCATTATCAAGAACCTAGCCCCCAAAGTATCAGATACTATTAAGAACGCAAGAGAAGCGATTTGTGTGAATATTATCCAATGATGTTGAGTAGTTAACAAACCGTGGAAAGCATAGGAAGAGAGAGAGAGAGAGAGAGAGAGAGAGAGAGAGGCCAAAAGAAACACACCAAACAAATATGAACTTGATCTAAACTCTAGGCAATGGGAAGGGCCAAGAAGTTAGATGCGTTGAGAGAGCAGCTTGGCTTGCTAAATTCACAACTTAGATATATGAGGGTATGTTTAACTCTAAATGATGCATTTAAATCAAAGGCACTTAAAAGCATAATGATATCTTCAGCTAAAATATGTATAATCTCTCTCTCTTCTCTTGTATTTCTCTCTCTTTTCTTCTCGGTCTCTCTCTCTCTCTCTCTCTCTCTCTCTCTCTCTCTCTCTGTGTGTGTGTGTGTGTGTGTGTTTCTGGCGTGTGCATACAGACACATGTTCCACACATGATTTATGTATACAAATAGCGTGTACTTCGAGTTGAATTGTTCTCTCTTAAGTGTTTGATCAGTCGTTTATATTACTCTCCTTTAAAAAAACATCTCCCATCATTAATACATGCAAATCAAATCTGAAAAGAAGAGAGGTACTATCGAATCATGATCCTCCTCCCTTTTCGCCCCTCCCCCCCCCCCCCCCCCCCCCCCCTCTTCCTATTGCGCACTTGCTCTGTGATTCATTTTCCATGCATAATATTGTTTTGCATCCAATCGTCACTGTGTTCCTTAGCTACTGCGCGCAGACCTCCTCTTCCAGTCGTTGATATGGAAGTTGGTGTTCAAAACCTGCCCTGTATGGTAAGAATGCAATAGAGCGCATATTGAATAATCGTGCACCACTGCGGGAAATATATGTGATAGCAGTGAGAAATTGATGCAAAACACCACTGATATTTGTTACTGCTAAATTGGACAAATGTCGTGGTTCTGGCGCCATGGGTCGTCCGTGCAGCTTATAGCAGCTTATTATTCACATTAACCCACGAATCATGAGCCATCGAATTTGACCGACATCGAATCTTGTAACTGTGCACAATCTGATGTGTGTACGCTATGTAGGCGGTTGGTGGGGTCCAAACCGCGCCTGAGGTTGTCTTTAGAGTGAAACAACGCTCAAGGGTGAGAATAAGCTTACTGCTTAAAACGCACTACAGCTGCCATATCCACCAATCGTCAACCATATTCGTTGATGACGCTTAAAAAGAGCAACACATAGTGCTGATTAGATGCCATTTGACACAGCCGCTGGCCTATGAAAGCGAAGAGCAAAAAGGGTACTATGCACATTATCCCTTTGCAAGCGTTTCACTTGTATATATGAGGGAGAACTGTCATCACTTGTGTGGCGGAGAGCAAATGTATTTACATTAATTTATTTGTCAATATATATATATATATATATATATATATATATATCAAAGGACTACCGTGACTTGGAAGCGGTGTCAGTTTTCAGCCGCTAAAATAAACTTCGCCGAGGTACAAATAATAATTACACGGCAGATGTTCCAAGTAGGGCCGAGGCTATGCTCTCCAACCTATGATGATTTTCCATGAAAAGTTGGGATAAATGAGGTTGTGCCGTTGGCAATACGCAGGACATTGGATTCGAAGTTGTGGACATGTCAACCGGCTACCCCGATGTCATTGCTACGTGTGCTATGCAAATCTTTGATTTGCTGACGATGGGGGGGGACCATGAGGTATTGCTGAAGCTATTGGAGGTGAGCAATTTAGGAATAGCAGATGTAACGGACGATAAATTCATTAGACATGAGGATGGCAAGCGGTTTAAATATATGGGGGAAATAGTCGTTGTAGTAGTAGTAGTGTAGTGCTGTTGTTGTTGTGAATCAATCGATGATGCTGCCCATGAGATCGAAGGACTGCATTGATTGATTGATTGATTGTTGTTTTAATAGTTCGTCTTTCTTCCCTTCTCTCTCTCTCTCTCTCTCTCTCTCTCTCTGTGTGTGTGTGTGTGTGTGTGTGTGTGTGTGTGTGCGTTTAAATGCTATAGAACAATGCCGAAGCTGCAAAACGTGGCGGGTACACAACAACGCTCAGACTTGTTGAAATTATATGAAAATCGCAATGTACGAGCGTCTGTCGTATAAGACGTATGAATTAACCCATCGCTCAGGAAAAACAACCATAGGAAAGCGAGGTTCATCTTCCATCATTTCGCTGTTACAGGCAATCGAGCGGTAGTAGTAGTCCCAGCAGTAGTAGTCGTAAAGAAGGCATTCGTATTTTGATACACCCACAAACGAAACGACACACACACACACACACACACACAAACACAGAGAGAGACCAGTGCGCGAAATATGCTACATTGTGCATGTAATCATATTGTAGCGGTAGCTGTAGGCCGTCTCATCTTATCATGGATCGTCTTTGCTGAGAATGGTCATTTTCACCATCATCGATATTGTAGGCGCCTGAGAAGAGAATGAGCATATTCGAGAGGGGTTTGAAGCAACATGAGCGCACGCATTATGCGACCGCCTTAAAAATAGTTCGAAATTTGTTTCACCGGAAATACTGTTAAATATCTATTTTTATATTTGATTATCCAATATACACATAATATTCATATATATATATATATATATATATATATATATATAAATTATATAAACATCTGACGATACTACTACTACTCATCCCGCCACCCCCCCAATGATATGAATGATCTTCCCAATTACAGGTCTAGTGCAGGGAGGAGGAGGAAGAGGAGGAGGAGGGAGGCACGAGGTGATATAATACGGTAGATATGCTGCAGGACCTGCTTGTTGTATATATATATATATATATATATATACATCGCTCATATTTCTAATATCGTCCTCCTCCTCCTCCTCCTCCGCCTCCTCCTCCCCCTCCTCCTCCTCCTCCCCGTTTTAATCGTTGAACGTTCCCTTGCACAACAGATTAAGCAATTTGAAAGAGGTGCGTGCGGCACGTCGATCATGCTTATGCAGTGATGACCTTGATGATATGCGCCTAATGATTCAGGATCATAGTATGCTTCTTTGTGTGTGTGTGTGTGTGTGTGTGTGTGTGCGTGTATGTGTGTACTCAATATTCCCAATACTGTTGCTCCGTATCGAGTTCTTCCTGACATCGCTATTTGTTAGTGTCATTGTAAATTTTATAAACTTAAATATAAGTATTATATATATATATATATATATATATATATATTCTTGCCATGTAGCATCACATATTTCGACAAAAAGTCTCTCATATCCTTTGGCTTTGATAAGGCCAACAACGAGGAGGAGGAGGAGGAGGAGGAGGAGGAGCGGTTTGCCATATCATAACTAGCAGAAATACGTTATGATGACGACGATGATGATGATGATGATGATATTGATAATGATCATACTTACAAGCAAATGATGAGGATAAAAATGATGATCCTGATCAAAGCTAACTCATCGTTTGTGTCTACTTCCTTCGCTAAACAGGCCAGAAGCTTTGCATTAGATAGAGTGCCGACAAATATGGTGCGCCTCTTCTCACCTCACACCTTCCATCAAAACAAGATGAAGAAGATAGAAAAGAGAAGAGGAAGAGGAGAGAAGGGAGAAAAAGAAGATTGAGAAGAAGAAGAAGAAGAAGAAGAAGAAGAAGAAGAAGGACGAGGACAAGAAGCAACTACCCCCTTTATGATGCTATGTGATAGGCCTACTAATTGCTATGTATTAAAGCTAGTTGTATTAAGACGTTGCATGCATAGTGGCACTGTAGTGGACATTCGCAGTATCAATATGTATGCTTCCCTGCCCCCATCGGGCATTAGTTGACACTCGAAGATCGAGTCAAGAGAGAGCAGGAACAACAAAAAGCACGGAGGTGATAGAGATGCACAAAATACACAAAACACACGCACACACAAACGCCACAAACATGCTGCGAACAATACGCGCGACTGACCGAAACAAAAATAAAAATAATATACATATAATATATATATTATATAATATTTCTCCACACACACACACACACACACACACACACACATTGTGTGGATGTTCCTTTATGGTTATGAGCGATGTTTGTCTTTCGTCGCAGTGCGATGATTTGTGTGGTGCTGATTGATATGCTCACAGGACCGCTCGTTTGTCGATAATGGCTGCAGTCCTGGGCAACTCGAAAAGGTGACAAGAGGAGGAGTAGCAGTAGCAGTAGCAGTAGCAGTAGCAGTAGTAGTAGGTGATGATGGTGACATTATTTTAGTATGTTATTTAATTGGGCGACCGCTCCTATGCGGTCTTTGGAAAGTCATCAATCAGTATTTCGTCCATCGATTTGAAGAGGCAATGTTTCGTTTAATAGCTGCATAAATTAACTAGAACTACCTTCAAATATCGGCACTTTAGCCATCATGAGAAGTGCCGCTATTACTATTCACCCCGGCTATATTGCAAATAACAGCCTTGTCGCAGGACAAAAACCAACGATGTTATCAGAACCATTGTGGTGTCGCTCCGACGACAATGTGTGATTGTTTGTCTGTATATGTGCATATGTGTGTGTGTGCGTGAGTATATCATAACGATCTTCCCTTGTTAAATTGTCAGTTTTGTCTTATTCGAACGGGTCAAAGTGGACGGCAAGGTGCAGTATAGTAGCATCAAGGACTAAATAGCAAAAGCACTAACATAACACGCTTTCTGATGATGATCAGGGAAACGGTATGGTTGCGGGGAAGGTGGTGGAAACAGGTGTGTCAGTGTGTGTGTGTGTGTGTGTGTGTGTGTGTGTTTGTGTGCTACTACTACTACTACTACTACTACTACTACTTGTGTTATATTCAATGGACGCTGTTGTTGTTCTCCATTATTATTGCCATGATGGTGCACAGGGCTCGATGATCGCTTTTATTGGAACATTTCTATGTTGTTATCACTGCATCCTCCTCCTTAAATGCGTGACTTTCTCATGCATATCCCCTCATTCTGATATTTTGCAACAACGGACGAAAGGGCCAAATGCGGGGTGTCATAGAGTGCGATTGGACTCGGGTAAAAAGCCACTTGATATATGTTATAGATTTCTATCTTTCTCTCTCTCTCTCTCTCTCTCTCATTCTCGTTTTCTTTCACGAAGATCCGCCATTTTGTGGTCTTCCATGCTTAACAGGGAGTGCCGTTGGCTTTATTATATAATGTGCACATCCATCACGTGAGGGCTATGATGATCCCACACACCCTCCCATCTGCTTCGCAGGAAAGGACGTGTTTGCAAAGCCCGAGAATATGACGCAACTGAGGCAGAATGCTATCGCATAGCGGCGGAAATATATAAAGAAGCAAGTCGACGAGAGCCTGTGATGAGGGGGCTGCCATCTTCACCACTCGACCGCGATCATTATTCAACAGCCATGCTGTTTTTAAAATTACAAAATGAAGGACACCTTTGGGTTCGTTACTTATCAATGATGGGTTTTATGCTGGTAGGGAATTGAGTCAAGCATCGCTCGTGTAGACAATTGAGAGTTTTGTCTTGGATGCCGCATTTTGTCATTGTCATCACAGCGAAACCTAAGAGGAAATGTAGGCTCTTATATAGACTCTGATAGACGAAATCTCGACAGTGGCTGACGCACTGCTAGACTGCTGCATTGTGCATGTGCGTCACATTGTTGCGTGTCACGAGCTCATGATGGACACGGCAGTGTTGCACACATCACAGTGTCTGCAATGAAGTGATTGAATTTGTTCAATTGTCGCTCTCTCTTTCTCTCTCTCTCTCTCTCTCTCTCTCTCTCTCTCTCTCTCTTTGCAAACACACGCGCACGTGCACGCGTGTGTGCCTGCCTTGAGGTGCGTGTGCACGTGCCACGCTTTTGGAACATGGCGCACGGAGCGATGATGGACACATTGTGCATTGCATGTCCATCACAGCGCCTCAAGACTTTGCGTGGACAATGGACACAGCAATGTGGCATGCATGTTGCATGCGTGTCGTCCGTGCCAAAAAGCAGCAAGTGAAAACTGTGGAGACACAGACACCTGTGGCCACGTCTGTGTCTCCACACGGGTGCCCCTTGCCAGCACCCAAGCACTGTGCTCTCCCCGTTGCTGCCACTGACAAAAGAGTCACAGGACGGACCAGCGGGGAGAGTGGCAATGCCTCTCGGTGGTTGTTTTTCGGCAGGGATCACCCTTTTTGAACAGTGGATGAGTGAACAAACTGACTCCAGTCCAGAGAATCCAGTTCCTTGAACGAGTGAATGAACGAATGAAGCAGTTCCGCTTCGCTTGATTCGAACCAAATCAACAATGAACAACACGAACGATGAACAAAGCATTGATGCAAACCTGGAAATCTGCAGGCGCAAGAACCACGTGGGAGACAAGCGAAGGCATGCAGCAGTGCCTCAAGCAAAAATCATTGCAAGGACTTGTCAGCACCCTGCTAGCCCAATGGTGATGATGGCAACAACTAGCCATCGACTTGCAGCAGCTGACTGAACAATGAACAATGAACAATGATGACGAACTACACTTCCAAAGTGTTGCAAGACATTTGCAGTGTTCGAAATGCAGTGCTAGAGTGCCTCGAACTGGCTTCAGTGAGGACTGTGACTAGCAAATCAACTAGCTGGTTTTTCAAATTGGCATGATTTAGTCATTGTGTTGCAATGACACTGCGCTAGCGGCAAAATTCTGACGGCGCAAGACCTCCATGCACTCTGAGCAAAAACTTCCTGAAGGCCTTGTCCACACGACGATCTACGTTTGGATCATCCGAGGGGGCCCCCAGCAAAACTTTGGTTTTGGCAGAGTCCGGAGCGTCAAAGAATGAAGAGCAGAAGGAAGAATCTGGGCCTAGAGATCATAGAGCTAATCTCATGCGCGAGAGAACAATGAACAATGAACAATGAACAATGAATGAAGCATTGATCAAATCCACATGCGCCAGAACCAGAGAAGTTTGCAACCAAATCGATTGAACACGTCGCTACAGCGTTGCTCAGCAGCTTCTCCAAGAGTTTTCTAGAGATCTGCTACAAATTACGTTGTCGCAGATGTAAATTCCCCTCGATTTCATCATTACGATTTCCACTTCGTATCTGACAGCGAGCTACATTCGTACCAGCAGGGATCATCATCGAAAAATGTCCTACCAACTCCATGACCGAATTTTGTTTGATTGTGTCATCCTGGAGATGATTTGATATATCTGAGTTATCATCGGCAAAACAACCAAAATATTTTGTCCAAATTTGCAACACTGTTGCTTGAGCAAAACAGGATTAGGAAGCAGAGCGAACAACCGAACTGGAAGTATGAGATTGGGGGGAGGGACAAGGAACAGGAGGCTGGCATCGCAATTAAGTTTTGAAGGGCTACAGAGCGTCCACAAGTAAGATGCCCTTCGCCACAAAAGATATATAACGACGAGGAGGAAATCGCTCAAAATAGGAGAGATTGATTGACGAAGTAGGCTTTCAAAATGGGGTCCTCGACGAGCAAGGTGATCGATCGACTTGTACAACTCTCCCAGCCCAAAGTTTATTCGAAAGTTCTTGCGGCTAAATCCTTTGACCAGCTTGTGATGAGTTCGTCGTCCTCGTAGGTACGCCTCTCGGATAATTACAAAAAGGCTGGAGAATTAGGTACCAGTGGATGTGGAGAATTTTACTGATGAATTTCACGCACATATATCGCCTAGACCACTTAAGTCTTATTGAAAATCCTGAGAGAAGATATACGACTTATCTCTGATTCACTCCATACACAGGACGTGGCAGTTTTGCTGTGGTGCTCAAGTGTGTCAGGAAATCGGTGAGAATGATGAGCTATTTGATTTTGTTTGAGAATTGCTTGCTACTCGCGGTGTATAATGGTGCATCATTTATGCAGGATAAGAAAGAATTTGCAGTGAAGTGTATCTCAAAGAAGTTGCTGTTGAACAAACAATTGCAGACGGTGAGAAAGAAGGCCCTTTTCCCTTCCTCTTTCTCCCTTCGCTATTCAATCCAGTTGCGTTTTATATGTTAAGCTATTATTTCTTGTTTTCATACAGCGCGTGGAGGATGAGATCAAAATTATGAGCGAGATAAAGCACCGAAACTGTGCGAGAATGTATGAAGTGGTAATGAGGAGGCATTTCTTAAACATATCCATCCGCATGCCATTTCAACTTTATTCACTCGATTTTTTTAATTTTGTAACATCCTCGATGATCTCTAACATATATATATATATATATATATATATATATATATATATACATAATAAATGTCACTAATATTTTTCTTCTGGTCTTTGCATTCGTTTTAGGTGGAAACTGCGAACAAAATATGCATCGTCACGGAGCTCATGAGGGGGTAGTTAAAATAACCAAAATTCACTCTTTTCAGCTGTTGTGGAACATATACTAAACTACGAATCTAGCTTTGGATTTTTTACTTCTCCCACACAGAGAGATGACAACTTGATCACTCATGAGAGAACATACTCTTATCGTAACGTACTAAAATGATCAGACCGTCGCTGTATGACTACATTCAAAGCCTGGAATCTTTCTCAGAAGAGGTCATAGAATGAATTCAGCAAACACATCATGTTGTCGAAGCATTATCATATATGAGGAGGAGGAGGAGAAGGAGGGAGAGGAGGAGGAGGAGAAGGGAGAGGAGGAGGAGGGTTATAGATACCACCAGTGCATTCACAACGACGCGTCTCTCTGCTATCCCACAATTCGTGCAGACATCTAAAATATAAGAAGGAAGGAAGAAGGGCAAAGATACGATTGAAATCCTTTTTTTGCAATCTCATTATATGTTGTTCTTCTTCTTATGTCGGCACAGACAGTTGTTTAGCAATCGCTTACTGATATTTTTATATCATATGTTGGAATAGACGGCTGCCCAGATCGCATTCCAAATCGTCGATGCTTTGGCGTACCTACACCGGTGATTGATGACCAATTATGAAGAGCGAGAGCGAGAGCGAGAGAGAGAGAAAGTCGTTCTTTCTTTCTATAACATTCAAGGGCCCATGGCATCCGTTATTATGTTGGCTCTCATCTGTTATGAGCTGTCTTCTTCGTTGCACGCACAATATCTGTCTTTCTTCTTTGTCAGGAGAAATATCATCCATCGAGATCTAAAGCCGCACAACATCATGCTGTAATTCAAGATAGTAGTAGTAGTAGTAGTAGTAGTAGTAGTAGCAGTAGTTCTGATGGCAGCAAAATGCGATGAGTACAAGGACGACGTGCAAAGATACACACGCACACACACACACACACACACACACACACAACACACACACACACACACACATATATATATATATATATATATATATATATATAATAAATATTCCGTCTCACGTAGCGTTACATCGAAATGTCAGCTTATCTGTGAAGACAGCATGCGGTCTTGTGTAGTATTATCTAATCACTGGTGAGGAGTCAATTTCTTCTTCCTCCTCCTTCTCCCCCTCCTCCTTCCCCAGCCGAGAAGATCCAGCTCAAGCAGCAGCATTAGTGAAGAAGAACAAGGATGATAACGGGGAAGAAAAGACGAGTAACCATGCCAAGTTAGAGGTACTAGTAATTTTATCGGTTATCTTTGGACTTAGACACCGCTCGACTCCCACCCCCGCCCCCCTCTCTAAAAACGAAGGAATTTTCCTTCTAAGCCATCAAACCTCTATGCTAGTACCATAATTCTCCTCCTCCTCCTCCTCACTCGAAGCACTGGAATTTTTACATTTTAACAAAAGGTGTGCATCTTGGACTTCGGCTTAGCGAAGACGATGGTTAAACATAGGTGCTGCATTCGTCGTGCCATTCTTCACTAATAACTAATCATTCCTCCGTTGTATCATCAATCTACGACGAGCGAAGAACACGCAACCAGCTTCCAAGCTAGGCGTCTGTTTCTCGTTACTTTGACGGATGATCTACCGATTACAACCAGAATACCACTCTACCACGTCATTGAATGCCTCCCTTCACTGCAGCAGCTCATTATTGTGTACTGTATTCCAAGTGACTGTCACCACCATTAATTGGTTTCTTTCTATGGTATGTTTGAGCAGGGGAATGACACTGTCACGGTGCGGCACACCACAATATATGGCGCCAGAGGTTGTATTCTGAGCTTGGGGAGTGATAGTCAAGATAATAATAATAATGACGACACGGAGATACCTTCTTCCACTCCTTATCGCTCTCTCTCTCTCTCTCTCTCTCTCTCTCTCTCTGTGTGTGTGTGTGTGTGTGTGTGTATGTGTGTGTGTTTGGGTTTGTGTTTGACGTCGTTGCGTGGTCTTCGGTCGTGAAAAGGTGATAGAGGTTCATTCGAGCTACTCCTACAGCTGCGACATGTGGAGTTTAGGAACTATCATCTACGAGATGTTGTGCGGTATGTATGTATGTATGTATGTATGTATATATGTATGTAACAACTAGTTGGACTACTACTACTACTACTACTACTACTACTAGGTCAAGTCGCCTCTTATTGCACGATGATGGATTTGGTGTTTTTATTGTGATGCATATTAGGACATCTGCCATTCTGGGAACCTTCGGAACCTGGTAGTAGTACACACGTTCATGCATATATATATATATATATATATATATATATATATACACATATATGAGAGATGTGGGGAGGGAAGGGAGTTAGAAGAGAAAAGACACCGATGAGGGTCTTATGTTTTTCTCTTGTTCCGAGTGAAGGAAAAATGGTACAACGTAGTTGTTAATAGGGATTGTGATGATGATAATAATGCGCCTTGGGATCTTGTACTTTGGAACCTTTATTCTTGTCGCTGCTGCTGCTATAGCTCCAACCTTTCTTCTTCTTATTATAATTATAATCGGCTTTTGCCAAACTAAACAGCTCTACTAAAGAAGATCAAACAAGGGAATTATGACAAAGAGAATCTTAAGTCAGGAAACCATCACTCGATTCATTGCAGTGTTGATGATGATTTTGCCTTTGAATGCAATAGTAATGATGCCACCTCTCTCTCTCTCTCTCTCTCTCTCTC